>JABSMS010009449.1:0-13918 GCA_018902275.1 Aleiodes sp. PSUC_FEM 10030003
TAATTAATAATACAATTTGAAAGTTCTACAGTTTTGCTTCTTTTTTCCGTGAAATTACGATAAATACTAAAGTACATAAGACAAATACAATTCTTCTTTTCACTTTGTACAATGATAAATATGTTTAATATAATCGGAATTTTATTATTTCATCAAAATCTTTAAAAGAAGTCCATTTTTTTCAATGAAAAGAAGAAACTGGAAGAAAATACAATCCGATTAATTTCATAATTTCTTTTCTTTACACATTATTGTTCATTCCGCCAAAAAAAACAATTCACAATTATTTCACACACACATACACACACAATTAATTTCAACTGTTTTTCATCCATCTACCAAATGGACCTTTCGCACGGTTGTAACGTTTTTTAATTGGTGAACTGTGTGATTTTGGTGATGTTGAACTTCTCAATCTACGATTACTAGCAACTGTTACTGATAGAATACTGTGATCCATATCAACTTGATCATCAATCTTCATAACTCTAACAACTGGTTGAAATTCAATGCTAGAACGTCTCTGTCCAATTTCACCGGTCTGTGGTACAGGACTTATACGTTCATTCAATGTACAATCATTATCATTATTAATAGCATCAATTTTTAAATTTTCATTATCATTAGTATTATTACACTGACGTTTACGTGTTTTAATTGTTTTTTTTAATGTATTGGCACAATCATTTTTAGTGCATTCACTTTCACTCTGGCTATCATTATTCACCTCATTATTATCATTATTTAATTCAGTATTATTATTCTTATTATTATCACGTTCATCAGTCTCTGGTTGTCTACGTTTTTTAATTGTATAATTTTTACGTGATATTATTGTTGATTTTGTTTTTTTTCTATACGAATCATCGTTATCGATAACAATATTTTCATCAATCGTCACTGATGACGATGGCCTAACAATATTATTATCTCTACTCAAATCCCTCTGACGTCTTCGTGTTGTTAATTTCGTCACAACATGCTGTTTTATTTGCGATGATTTGTTGCATTCATTCCTGTAAACATTTTCATGATTTTCATCGTTCGATGATGCCTTAACATCATCACACTTTGCTGATGAATGATCAGTGAATTCAGTTGTAGTTTTACTCCTCTCACATTTATTCAATCTGTCTCTTCCGCCATCAAAATCCCCGTAATCTTCCTCCTCCTCTTCCTCCTCCTCCTCCTCTTCTTCCTCTTCGTCTTCACCGGGAATTCTACGATTTGATTCAGCCGGAAGATTTTCACGTTCGGAATCAACATCAGGAACAATTGTCGGCTTTATTTGTAGTCTCCTACGTATTTTATTACCAGGCCAACCAGTACGATTTTTTCTTCTCTTTCTTCTCTTCAATGGGGATTCAATAACAAGCTCACCACACTCGGAACTAGCACACGATGAATTTTCAATTCCATTAATGTGCTGATGACAATTGTCCAATAATTCGAGTAAATTATCAGGCGCACCAGGTATTCTCAACGATGACGATGAATTCTTGCAGTCATTCTCATCATCCTGCTGATCTATTAACGTCGTTAATATATTATCCACCTCAAATGAATCATCAATCGGCCCAGCATCGGCATTCAGCATGTCATCAATGCTCTTAGCAATCTTTTGTATCTCCAAATCAGTACTCGATTTGTCTGGCTTTGGTGTTGTCGTTCTTGATCTCGATTCCTCATCAGCAACACTAACATTAGACGATTGACTTTGTTGCTCACGTTTTCTTATTATCGTTGACATAATCGCAAGCGTTGATGCATGACACCGTGGGCTCTTTCTCGGTGATCTACCAAAGCCATTCGGACCTCTCGTTCCCTTCATTATTTTTTTTCTTGCCTCATTTTTTTGACAAAATTTTAATAAATTTTCATGAAAATTATCAATCTCATAGGGCAATAAAAATGGCTTCCTCGCATCTGATTCACTTGAATAATGCCAGAACTCAGCGCCCTCGTCCTGGCGCTGATAAGTTTGATACCATGGCTCTGATTTTGGTATTGATTCAAACGAAAATTTCATTTTTTCAATTTCAGCTGATGGCTTGGACGGATATAATTTTTCACAATTATTCACATCATTATTATCATCAACACTATTTATTTTTTTATTTTTATCATCACAAATTTTATCAATATCACTCTCTGATACTGCTACTGTTACTTTCTCACAGACACTTATTATTGGACTTGATAATTCATCTTTATTAGCTGCTAATGAACCCTGAAACCTTAATCTACTTCCTGGTGTTTCAAATTTATAATAATCAGCATTGTCCTTAATTAATGCCTCTGCCTGCGTTCGTCTTCTCTTCCTCGCACGTCCCAAATAAGTAGAATCCTGTGAATCATCGTCAGTTATTTCCTGTTTGACTGTTGAATTTGTTGGCGATGAAGTGATAATTGAGGGACTCCTATCGCCAATTTCCTCCTCAGTATCACGTGGTAAAATACTGCTACTACTCACATCATTATCCTCACTATTTTCATCAGTTGATTCGTCTCGTCTAGAGTCACCAAACATAAATGATTCCGCCTCATCACTGAGCAATGATAATTCCGATTTTCTGACTCTCTTAAAACGCACAACAACTGGCTTCTCACTCGACGGTTCATCATTCTTCTTAACCTCTTCACTCTCCTTTATTTCCTTCAATTCTTTTGTTTCTTTGGGTAAAGAAACGTTCGTCGTATTACTCCATTGTGCTGTACTTGATCGTAATTTATTACCAAGCACTTCAACTTTATAATAAGCACGATTATCCTCAATAAGACGTTCCTCAACTGACAATCTTTGTCTCGTTCTCGTTGATCTTGTACCACGTTTAGTTATTTTCGTTTTCTGTTTATCATCTTGCTTTTCATTATCTGAGATTCTTGATAATTTTTGAATTTTTTCAATTGTTTTAACATTATTAAATTCATCATCAATTACATCAGTCTCTTTATTGTCATCTTTATTTATTTTTAGTTGTTCAATATCATTTGAATTTGATAAATTTGTTATAATCGATTTTATTGAACCATTAATCAACAATCCTTTGTCCTGTGATATTTCTTCATCTTTGCTCAATCTAATATCACCATTTATTGACAAAGGATCCAATGATTCATCACGTTTATCTTTTCCATTTTCAATTAAACATTTTTCATTAATTTCCACACTATCACTCCTCCTTTTATCCTTACGTTCATCACCACTTGATAATTGTGTTTGTTTGAATGTTTGCCGTTCTTTGTTCTTAATTCTGCTGTCATTTAGTTCACTCAATGGACTCTTTTCTTCAATTACTTGACTCTTTGAGACTTTATCATCATTATCAACACACTTTTCTTGGGGCTCATCCTCCTCAATCCATATTGTACCCTTCGAACGTTTTTTAATAGTGAAACCATCGAATTTATCGTAAAATTTATCCGATTTATCAACTTCGTGCCACGGACTACCTTTCGAACGTAGTAAATGGCCACTCTCGTGTTTAGTACGCGTACGTAAATTGTGGGGCGAGCTCAATTTTAAATTAAGCTTGCGTCTCGCACCATTGCACTGCACCATTTTTAATTCATTAACATCAAAATCATTAATGTCTGAATTAACACTCTTTTCAACTTCCTCGCTCCTAATCACGACTCCATGAATTTTTTCACTTCCATTGGTGAATAAATCCTGCCTGTAAATAATAAAGAAAAAATCTTTTAATTATTTGTAACATTTACTCAATTTTTATTGAGAATAAAAAATAGTGGGATTTAATACACGAGTTTTTTACGACAAAAAGTGATGGAATCAAATTTTCATTATCTCGAAAAATATTTTTTTGCAACAATGCAAATTTCCTGGCGGAAAAGACGTTGCTAATGAAATGATGAGAAAGTTAACTTTTTTAATCGTTTCTTGTCGCAAAAACGTCGAGTTACTGAATGCTAACATTTTTCTTTTTGTGTAGGAATAAATTTAGTGGAGATCAGCTTTCGCAGAATGTTTTTCAATCTTTTTCGATAACATCAACATAACGGTTTCTTCAAATTAAATCAAAACAAGATTTACTGAATTTCACGGAGATTCTTTTGAAGATATCTTTGAAACGAGTGGGTTTAGAAAAAAAACTCAAGAGACCTTTTTTGTAGAGAATTTAACGGACTACAAAAAATGTTCCCTGAAAAATTCTCGTTAACCTCATCGTTTCCTCGATATTTACAAAATAAACTGAACATGAAGCTTCGGCTCAATTATTTTCACTTCGCCATTGAATTTATCTTAAAATTTTGAAGTTTACGGAAAAAAATGGTCTAAATCAATCGCAATAAATCTACTAACCCAACATCATCAGCCTGATTGAGTTTGAGAAAAGCCTCGACACTAGCACCAGCATTAATCAATGTATCCAACGACAAAAAATTATCATCGTTACGTACAAATGCAAGATGCTTATCACTCTGCACGTGTTTATTAAGATCACGATAATCAATACGACAAATTTCGCAGTAACCAGCTACCAATTGTTCTGATCTTCTGGCTCTCGTTGCCGTAGCACGTGGTCTCCGTGTCATTTCTCTTTTTGTATCGCTCTTTTCTTTATTAATACGTTTTGTATCCTCACGTTTCTTGTCGAATGGACAAGAGCCTGGCTCACCGTCAGTATTGAGGATTGGCCAGACTGGCAATTCCAAAAAAACCGGCCTCGTTTCTCTGCAAAACAATTAATTAAAAATTAAATAAACTAAAATTTCACGTAGAAAAAATTTTAGTTTCTTTTGCAAATATCTCCGAAACGAATGGGTTTAGAGAAATTTGTCAAGAGACATTTTTTGGAGAGAATTTTATTGGCTACAAAAAAGCTTCCTTGCGAATTTCTCTAATTCCAATCACTCCGAAGATATTCGCAGAAGAATGCAAAACAAATTCTCCCACTTTCTATTTTGCTGTGAAGATATTTATTGCAAATTCTTTTGTAAATATCTTTGAAACGAGTGGGCTTAAGAGAGAAAAACTCAAGATACCTTTTTTGTAGAGCATTTAACAAACTAAAAAAAAACTAGACAATTTCCTCTAATCCCACTAGCTCCAAAGATATTAGCGAAGAACCCCAAAACAATTTTTTCAATTTTTCGTTATTCTTTCGCAATTAACTTCGGAGCAAATGGGTTCAGAAAAAATCCACAAGGAACCTTTTTTGTAGAGAATTTCACGGGCTACAAAAAAGCTCCCTTGACAAATTCCTCTGAATCTCACCGTTCCCGAGTTATCTCAAAAATACTGTAAAATTACCCGATAAAACGTAAATAATCAAATAACCATTATTCATTACCTTTTAAAAGACTCAAACTTGATATAAGCCTTCTTGAATTCTTTGACTTTGATATCTTTATCCTGATTACTATTACGACGTATGCACTTTAAATTAGCTGTGTCTCTCAACGACAAATAAATTTTATCCAGCCAAATTTGAAATCTCTCTGTAGTCCAAATAGGTATGCCCCAATTGTGGGCGTTATCAAGAGGATCTACTGAACACTTTTGCGGCTGTGTCAGAGCACGTTCCAACATTGCATCCACTCGCGATTTCTTCATCAAGCCAACCAAAAAAAAATTAGAATGAAAAATATCAGAAATTAATTAAATTTTCCTTTTTTAAAAATGAAAAAAAAATAAATACTCACAGTTCTCTGGGCAGTTTGACCCCTTGTATTCGTCGAGTTTGAGAGGGGACATTCACCGTTCAAGGACGGCGTTGGAGGCGTCCGAGTTGGCGTTTGGACCTCTATGCTCCTCAACGAGGGAGGTCCCCCGCTCCCTCCACTGGCGTAACCCCATTTTGGTTTATCACAATTTGCCTGCTCTGATTTTTCAATTCTATCACTAACAACGAGGCTCACACTTTCGACCAAAAATAATTCAACTGCCTGCAATCCAAAGTAGAGGAAAACCAACAATTACAATATGAATTAAAATAAACACGAGTTGACTCGAGTTAACCGAATACCTGTAAAATATTTTTCAACCTCAAAACAAATGGTAAATTTAAATAAATTGTGCAATGCCAAATTTAATTTCATAATTTCAGTAATCTCAAAACGAGAATAAACACAAAACTGAAACAGAATTTCAATTAAGCACATTTACTTATGAATATACAAAAGTATTCTTGATTTTAAAACAAACAGAGTTAATTTGCAAACTTACGAAGAAAATTTGTCGACTCCTTCGGTTTACATCAACCGAAAATATTTTTTTTCTTCATAAAACAGTGATTAATGTCAGTGCAGTTATCGTTGCACTCACGTTCAATCAAGTTAAAGCAAAGTGAAACACGTTTGCACAATAAACATACACTTTTTTTTATTAACTTGGCATTATCATTGGGTCAGCCGACGCCTTTGTGTCATAAGTTTTTTTTTACAATATTCCATACTCCAAAATATTCATAACACACTGCTGAACCAATTCATATAGTTGCGAATTACACCAGTACCATGATTTCATCATAATCAATACGTTTATCGATAATAAATAATTGTTATAGTATTTTTTTCCTAGTTTCTCTTTGGATAAATGAAATTAATTTTAGTGAGTTAAAAAAAAACGCCAAAGTTGTGTCTCTCCTCTCTCATTGAGCTGTCACGCACAAAATGGCCATTCGCCGTTAACAGCTTGCTAGTTGGCCCAACTGGCGGCGCTTCAATTTCGCAATAATACTAATTACCACGTTTTATTAATAAATATACACAATTTTAATTCATTATAATGATCAAATGACTTTTAATTTGTTAATCATTTGTGAAATGGTCGTTTGTTTGAAACAGCACATTGGTAGATAACGAATTCCTAGGCAATAAAACTTCCGATTATCTCCTAAAGATGGCGCATTCTTTCCTCCCACCCTTCTGCGCGTACCGCAAGGCTCATTGGCTGGAGAAGCCGCCTCCCACCGCAACCGACGGGCGGTTGACACACACGTGCCCACAAAAAAACGCATCGACACACACATACATTTTAACGCATTTCCCTTTTTCTTTATTTCTTTCTTTCTGTCTTTCAATTCTTTCTTTTTCAGTTTTTGTCAACCAAGCGTGTTTGGATTAGAAAAGAAGGCTTCCATCAACGTTTCCCAGAACTTTGTCAACGGAAATGTGTAAAATCAAACGTAAACATTCTCTCTCGATGAATTGAAAGGAATAAAAATAAAGAGAATTATAAAAGGAAAAATAGAATGCTACTATTTGAGGCTTTGTTTCCTCGCTTAGCAACGAGTTTCATTTGCCTTTTTTTTTTCAATGAATGAAAATAAATAGTTGGCTGAAGCTCGTTGATTTAAATAGTTTCGTCATTTTATTTCTGTCCAAAATTTTCTAGTTTTCAATGAAAACTTCGGACTATCGGAGCTTACTATACCTCGTTGAATGGAGAATTGGCGGGAATTGTCTGTGTACAGCTTGTGCAACTACAGATACCGGAAAATTCCGGGATTCTAGGGAGGTGGGAGTGGCGGGGAGGAGAGGGAGGTGGCCAAAATATTTGGGAGGGTAGCCCACCGTTTTAATTAATCAATAAAACACAATAATTTTTTTAACTCACCCCGCCCAAGTCCTTGATTTTTCCCTCTAGTTTAGTTGATAATCCATGATTTTTTATATCGAGATAAAACGTCTTTCCACCAAGTGGCTTGTCACCTTTCTGCAAACGAACATCTGCAATAACAATGAAAATAAATTGAACAAATTAATTCTTAATACTTGAAGGAGAAATATAATGTGTTTCTACGTTATGTAAGTGGGCATTCGCGAAAGATTATTCATCTCGAAATTTTAACGATTTAATCTTTCAAATGACAATTCTTCATTCCTTTAGAGAGAACTAAGTAATTCATTGACATACGTGACTTGTCTTTATTTTTATCTTTGGACAGTTGCTTTAGCTTCTGACTCTGGACCTTTGACGGCGATACCATTCCTACTCGTTGCACCTTGTTACGCGAGATTTTACTAACTTAATTTCATTTATTTTTTCAACTGAAGCACTTCCCATTCTCTTCACCTTCACTCGCTTATGCATGAAAGAATTCTCTTTTTTTTCTGTCTTTTCAATCAAGAATTCATCACACGAAACACAATTTAGTCGTGGTGAAAGTGATAAACGAAGGACGTTGATCCGTTATTATTCAGTTAAATCTAACTGTTGATAGTTGAGTTTTCAATTCAAATGATTAATTAAATATTTAATAGAACCGAACAAAGTCGGCTGATAAATTATTCACTGTCCTCTCTGTGTGTTTTTTTTTCTTTCTCATAACGAGGGACATCTCCGCACTGCACGCGCATACAATACACCTGAACGTAGCTGAAAGTCGGAGCTGCGTGAATTCTCAATTCAATGAAAAGTACCTAGAAATTCCCTAGAGGCTGGGATTAATCCGTTGGCAGCAATGAGTTTGTTTATTATCGAACGGTTTCGGTCGCGAGTCCTTCGGCCATCTCGTTAATTTAATTTGGGAAGAAAAAACATTTGATAAATTTTTGTCTACTCATCGAATCTCAATGAATAATCAATAAAATCGTTGAGGTTATCGGCTCAACCGAAACGATCGAAAAATTGAATTCAGATAAGTCGAGGATTCAAAGGTTTCCTGTTACTAAGGTAAGAACAAAAAACATTCTAGAATTCTAGAGAATTCTCAAAGAAATGACGCCATGTTGGTACGTAATATTTCCCCTCGCGTCGTTTTTCACTCCGTGAAATAAAGCCAGGTGGCCAAGTTCAGGCTGCAAGAGGATCAAACCAGTCGAGTTTCTCCACCTTTGTCGTTAAAGTCTCGTCTGGTTCTCCGTTATTTTTTTTTTATCATCCTAATCCAACGGAGTGAGGATATTTGTGTAATTCTCAGCCGTTGCGGAGAATTAAAACGCCAGGCGGATTTTTTTTAATGAAAAATTTAGTTAAAAAAGTGATTTGTTATTAGCAGAAGGAAAATAAATAAGACGAAATTTATCAGTGAATCGTGTGTCGGTGAGTTACTTCATAATTTTTATTATCCTGGGGTTTATTATTTTGTGGTAAAATTTTCTCGTTGTTCGTGCGTGAACAGATAAGCCATTGTCGACGGGGCATCTTTTTTCTTTTATTCCAAGTAAAAATGGATATTGGCAGTTGGGGAAAATGTTATCGCCTGTTTTTTTCCTCAGGGATTTTATCAATCGCCTTGATTAATATTTAAAATTCACTAGCAATCAATAATTCCTTCGTGTTTCAATTTAAAACGGACAAACGTCACAACTCTTTTTTTTAAATATTTGGTTCTTTGTTTTCTCGCGAAAAAAATTGCAAAGCCCGCATTGGTTTTTTTTATCTCGTTCGTTATACATCATTGATCGAATTATATATAATTCCATTGAATACACCACAGCGATGTAATCCAGTTGCTGTCCTGATTCTATATTTACAAAAGAGAGGAAAAAAAATTGTATGACTGTATTAAACGTTTCACTTTCAATTCTCTCGCGTGCCACAATCATTCGTAGATGTTTCTTTTTAATCATAAAAATTAGTCAGTCAAGAACTTTGATCCTTGAGAATTTTTTTTTCGTGTCTATTCATAACGGAAACAGGCGGGGGAAAAAAATAATAATTACAATAGCACAAGGGAATTAACTGTAATGAAACATCAACAATTTGAGTTCATGCAACTTCTACGTCACACTCGCAATTTTCCTCTCTAACTATCAGTGTAAAGCTATCGTTAGAAAATTAAAAAAATTGTAGCGATAACGGACAGTTGGAAGGACGTTGCTATGGTACTTATGTCTTTCCAGCCAATAAGTTTGTGTAAGCTCTAATTCCCCCTTGGTGCATTTATTAACATCAATTGATATAATCAAAAGGAAATTCATTATCGCGGGTTGTAGACAAACGGAAGTGTATGAAAGAATTTTTTCTTTTTTATTAGTAGCAAAAACCGAAGGAATTATTGATTGAAATTGCGATAAATATTCTGCAAAAATGTAATCAGTTTTTTTTGCATTTATTTTTAAAACTGTTTATGGCAATTTTAGTTTTTATCTGCGGAATTTTTCCAGGTTTTCGTGAAACCAGTCGATTTTATTTTGGAGTTAATCGTTGTTTCATTAAATTCCATTGATTTTTGGGAAAAATTCTATTTGATTAAGAACATTGGAAAATTTGCGCAAAAAAATGCTTCAAAAAATCTGATTTTTTTTTAAAGTTGTCACGTATGAAACAACAATAAATTCATCATTTTTATTCTTTGCATTATCTCGAAAACCAGTTATCTAAAATGACTTTCATCCTATCATTTTATTATTTTTCGCCGGAAATTTCCCCTGTCTATCGTTTGAAAACATTAAAAATTCCATGAGACCCTCAAATATTCTTGAAATTTCCTGCAAAAAAAAATTCATCCGTTGATAAACACATAAACACGAAACTTATTGACATTGGCCTGTGCCCATAAGCCCGTTGTCATTGATTTGAGTGAATTCCACGGACAGGTATTTTCACTGGAATACTGCATTGGTTCAAGGTTTTAATTCCACTGAAAACAATTGCAGATAACTCTGCTCCATTCTTGTAAATCGTACGTGATCATCGTGAGGAAGTAAATAATTCATATCCTACATATTTTTTTTCTTCAAACGATTAAATCGCATTTCATGCCATTTTCGGTCGAAGAGAAAGACAGATAGATTTAGAACGCGACAAAAAAAAATTATTGCTTCCTAGAATTTTATTTATTACGCCGTATGCATTTGGTTCCCGTGATTTATTTTGCCTGCAATTTAAACTCAAAAATAACGTACTTTAAAATTATTTTGGCGAGAGTATCCACGATGAGTTAAAAGACACATTGATCCTCTTTAAAATAATCTGAGCGTTCAATCCATGAACTCAAAAAAAAAAATCACAAATTAACAATTTCATAATGAATACATAAAAGGATATAGAACTATTATGAATGACACGACGTGTCTATTTTAAAAACATTCAGCAATTTAACAAAAAAACCTTTCCCCGCCCACCAACGATTACTTCATACGAATTTGTCAAAAAAAGAAAAAATCAGTGCAATTAATCCAGCAATTTGCATCCTACATTAAATTTTATCGTTGAAACAACAGATGACTTGATAATGACGTTTGGAAAATCACGATTAAGATTATAATGAAGGATTGCTCGATGAGTACACGGGGATTACACACTGCAGAAGATAGTTCGAGAGTAAAAAAAAGAGCGATATCCATCGATACGTTTGCTGGCCAAATATGTATGACTGACGTCACGCCACCGACTCGACACCGATGAGGACGCCCACCTCACTCTGAAAACCACGGGCTTCTTTACAAACACTTAACTAATTTATTATAATCCCCTGTTTTCCCTCTGCACATCATTCAAACGAGAGCGAACGAGTTAACTACTTCCGCGTTTTCTTCCGTTTCCGTTGAAGATTTTTTTGTCTCTCTGATCGTTCGGTGAATGCTTCATTCAGTTGGAATTGCATCAATGCTGGGGTGATTGTAATTGAATATTTAATTGAATTGAAAGAAAAGTTTCGCCTTTTTTCTTCTTCAATGATTTTAAACATTGTGAACGAACATGTCAACGATTGTTGGAGACGCGCCCACAACGACCCACGTAAATCGCGTTGAATCGCCCTGCGGAATCTATGGTCATACGAGGACGAGGACGATGGGACGAAGTCGAGGTCGGCTTTATGATATCCCTTTATGCGTTTATTTTTATTTATTAATCATCATGTGAATATCCTGAGCGTCAGATTCAACTGATACCGGCGGGATTTCATGGAATCTACGATGCAAAACGTGTTTGTTGATGATTGCGCATGAATCATCGTGGAGAATTCGTTTTTTTGCAATTATTGTGAGAGAGAGGGGAAGATATGTTTTTTCGAATTTTTTTGAAAGTGTTTTTGAGAGTTAATGGATACATGTGTGCGACTATGCGGGAGTGTTTGGGTGTTAAACATACCACAGTGACCTCCACCTCCGCGTTTCGTTCTATTCTAGACCACCAACTCGGTTAACTTTAGACATTTCCCTTGGCAGAGTCTTTGACTTTAAGGGTAATTTTTTCCACTTTGCCAAGAGCCCACTTTTCTCCAGTTTGTGAATTTTAGAGATTTTTAGATGATGCGGGTTTTGGGAATTTTTGTAGGGTTTTGGGGTTTGGAAATGGTGTAAGGCAATCGATTTATCTGCTATACCTTTTTGAGATGAAAAATCAAAAGCAGGGAATAATTTGAGGGTTTTTGTTATCGAGGCTTTTGATTGGCTACAGAATTCAGTAGTGAAGAGGTAAAACAGGATAAGTCGATTTTCCCTGCCAATTGTTTTTCTCAAATATCTCAGGAAGTAAGGGAGATACGTCCTTTTTGCCCTGATGCTTTTTTGTAGCTGTTGAAATTCTCTACAAAAAAGCGTTAGGGCAAAAAGGGCGTATCTCCATTAGTTTTCGAGATATCTGTAAGAGAAGATCGGCGACGAAAAATCGACTTATCCTGTTTTACCTCTTCATTTTTTTTTCTTCACAATTTTTACTTCTGTCAATTGCTAATATTCAAAATTTCTGGGGTAAAGTGACGAAACAAAATGTGATTTTTTTTTTATTGAAGTATTAACCCTATTGGGTTATTTACATATATACATTGTAATTTTACATAAATTACGTATATAATAATTTCTATGTTGTATATCTTAATTAGATTCTAATGTTACAGTTCTTTACGAATTTATGGATTTCTTTAAGTAAAACAGGATAAGTCGATTTTTTCTGTCAATGGTTTTTCTGAAATATCTCGGGAGTTAATGGAGATACGACCTTTTTGCCCTGATGCTTTTTTATAGCTCTTTAAATTCTCTACAAAAAAGGTGGAGGACGAAAAGGGCGTATCTCCATTACTTTCCGAGATATTCGCGAAAGAATCTCGGCGAGAAAAATCGACTTATCTTGTTTTCCCTCTTCACTACCGAATTGAATCGATTGAAATGTTCCGTTCAATAGCAACAATTCACATGGCTCGTCTAATTAATCCATCAATTCTCATTGCTATCGTAACATTCTTATATATAGTTTTTTAGTTGAGTATATTTTTCCACCCTTGTGACACGCATATTATGCTCGGATGCATTATCGAATGGAGGTCAGTGGGGCATGTTTAATTTTTGATTTGTGTAACGTAATTGTGTCATTTAAATTACGCGCAAGTATTTTTTTTGCAGAATACAAACGCGCGAATTTTGGTGGAAACGATTCATATTTTTATTGCTCCATGTTTTCTCTTTTTTTCGAAGAAAAAGACAATAAAAAAACTTTAATTTATTCTACAGGTGGTCCCTGGCCGACTCGCTCTGTCGCGAGGGATTGGATTCTTCGGCTCGACAATAAAGACAGACACCAGTGACAATGGTAGACTATTACAGAGTACTTGATATCACACGAATCGCAACAACGGCGGATGTTAAGAAGGCGTAAGTGGAGTTCATTGAATGCATATTGATTTTGTTGACAGTAATTTATTATGTGTGCCAAAAAAATAACCGGTTGAGCGATTATTTTTATCGATTAGTGCAGCGGCGGACGAATTTGTTTGAGAGGAGAATTTAAATTAAATGTATTTTGACGTTCGAGAAAATTTGAGTTTATGAATATTAAATTATTGTTCTTTGGAAGAGTCATTGGTGAATTTTTATTTTTTATACTTTTGTGTGGAAAAATGACTGGTTCATTTTTTGAATATCCCGGAAACGATGAGATTGCATTTTGCAAAATGAACTTTTCTGAAATTTCTCTTCAGGGAAATTTGAGTGGAAAATGCGGTAATATTTTTTTCGATTTTATTAATATTTCTTCATATATTATCATTATTCATATAATAATATA
>JABSMS010009460.1:0-13916 GCA_018902275.1 Aleiodes sp. PSUC_FEM 10030003
GATTTTTATTAACATTTTCTCATATATTATTATTCATGTGTAATAATAATTAAATAACCCACCGACCTTCCTCCGGCAAATTTTTTCAAAAAGTATTCATTTCGATTTTATTAATATTTCTTCATATACGCAGATATTTTGTCTATTATTTTTTTTTCGTGTGATAATTTGTCGTAGCACCATTAAAATTTCATAAAACTTGAATAAAGCCTTGTTTGGTCATTGCTATATCGCAGTGACAAAAGAAAGCTTCATTCAAGTTTTATGTTTACAAACAGCAGACATTTTTCCAATAGATATCGAAAAGAGAATTCTACACAAATATTCGAGTCCAATCATTGGAACCAGAGGAGAAATTAAAACTGGTAGCAGTAGATAAATAGGATACATATACATATACAGAAGATAGATACACGACCATTGTTCTGCGGTGGTACGATTCTTATCAATAAAGCATATGTTTACTACTCGGATGTGTGATCATTTACTGCATGCCCGATGGCATAAAGACTCCTGTCCGGTAGATTGTTGATGCTCAGCTATTTTCTCACAAATTGGGCTCAACCAATGAAAATAATGATACGGAAACGAATCAATGTTAAAAAAATAAAACGTTTTTAATTCATTGACAGGGTGTAAGAGTAGAAATTTCGGTAGCACGTGAAGATATCACTACGACGAAAGATCCAAGAAATAGGGAACGCACATTTTTTTCAAATTCCTTATTTCAGAGATTATCAGCTCTAAATAACAGATCCGCATGTAGTTTTGAAAACAGTGAGTCGATAATTTATAAAAATTATTGAAACTTGAAATAAATTTTACCGGAAATGACGAAATTTTAAGTGTTTTTTAAGAATGAAATTAAGCTTAATTATAGGTCCTCAATAAATTAGGACCAAAAAATGAACAATTAAAAGAATATGAAAGTTCTCTATTCTCTTGCCATTCAGAATTGTCCTACCAAAAGCATAAAGAAAATATGATCATTTAAGAGGAGTTTTATGAGGTCTTCTGAGTCGATAAAATGATGATCGCGAACATCTTTCTTTCACAATGATACAAGAATATTCCATCCTACTTGGGGATCCAGAACTTTCCTCTTTTTCCCTTTCGCCTTTACTTCGAAAGCCATCCGCACTGGATACAGGTAAGAAGAAGGGCTTTATAGCGCAGTGATGACGACCGTTTTGCGAATTACGAGTGAAACTATAGCAACTTCACCTTTTCCTCGACGTTATCCAAGTATCCCACGTGCAGGCTGTAAATGTAGACAGAAATGAGTGCTTGAGGGGATGCACCACAATACGTGTGACTGCACAGCACGTACTCAGAGACTTCAGACATTGTATCCTAACAGCTCAAGGAATACCAGAGGCAAAGGGGATGCAAACTTCCAACCTCTCGCAGCAAACTTTGTGGTTACGTTTACATGACAGACACAGTAGTTGTGTCTTTTCTTCGAGCTATGTGGGTACTTCTTCAGCAGCTTTTGTGAAAAAGTCTTGCTACTGAATACTTCTCACAATTGTGTTTCCTTAATTCTTTGAATTATTAAATTTTATCATGAAGTTCTTCTTCGCTTACGTTTACTAAGAAACAAATTTTTTCGAGTGCTAATTGAGGGAATGCCTCCAGGGAATTTGCTCCAGTTTGGGTGGAGGCGCAAAAAAACATTCATTAGTAATTTCTCTAAGTCAATATCGTCGCCCAAGAGTCAAAAGGGCGTAGATGCCATTTTTTAAAAATCTACAAAAATTCAATCCATTCATTTTTTCCTAAGAATATTTACAGTTTATTTGCTTCTTCAAAGTAAACAATTTCATTATTGGTTTTCTCCACTGCGAATATCATTGTATCTGCTTTCAAACACAAATGGAATACGATCCTACAAGCAGATTACTAATGAAAAACGGAAAAAAGATGTGCAGAAAGGGATTAAAATCAGCGCTAAAATAATACTTTTCTTTCATCATGAAAACTTTTTCAAGTTCTCCTCCATTTGCAAACGAATCATTCAACTCATTACTTGATTCATTATATCAGAATCAATTTAATCAGAAGCCTGCCTCATTAGCATAATTAACAAAACAAAGAAAAATTGTGAGCAAAGTTTCGTTGAGTCTTGAAATCCAGTAAATCCGGGTTTGTTACCTACAAAGAATAAGCCGATGAGCGGATTTACTATTCTAACCCGAGATCGTGGAGTGAACCAGCATATTATAATGAGGTTGGAAAAGGCAAAAAATTAAAACTACAATTCCTATAAAATTCTTGCCCTTTTGTCTGTCTTGTTGGTACATAATTAGTTGAAGAATTTAGTTTAAATGCGGGATATTCAAATTCTAGTTGAGACAAAGGTATAGAATCAAAACCAAAGTTATTCCGTCCAATAATCAAGTAGAATTACGTAATTCCATTGGAGAGAGGGGGAGAGAAATACGCGGAAACCGCATTGTGTGCCAAGTATTATGATCCAGAATATTGTAGTGAATGTCTTCAGATTTTGAATGCCATGGAGTGAAGCCCAGTGTATTCAATGCCAAAATTACCCGAAAAATAACTACAATCCAAACAATGGTTATTAAATTTGAATATTCTTTTGTGCAAGTACAATATGAAATAATCATTGTTCTCATTATTTCATACTGCATTTGGATTGTTTAAATAGATTACTGGGTTTTATCAAAATAGTTTATCATTTTTTTCTTTTTGTTTTGTAATGAATTCTCATTTCCAGTATTCGCGCTATCAATTTATTAGATACTTCTTTTATTCGAGTTGTCAAGTACTCAAATCAAAGAAGAATCGAAAACTTCAAGTGAGCTATAAGGCTCTATCTGAATTTTTTTTATCACATTATCTTGTAATGATTTTTTCTTTCTTTCTGTTATTTTATTTTATTTCGAAATATTTTTCGAAATATTGAATTGACGAAAGAAGAAGAAAAGAAATAACAATTATTTCCATCTCAGGACTATAATCTAATATCTCTCACCTGATTTTTATTAGAGCAACACGAAAAATCATGAGGATTTGTTATCATGGCAAATCCTTATACAATTTTACAATTTTTTAATTTCTTCCTTCTTAAATAAAAAAATTGATAAATTGTCGCGAACCTGAGTTTATTGTTATCAATAATTATAATATTGAGGTTAACATAGTTCATTATATTCGGAGCGAACAATTGAAAATTTATTCTAACAATCTCTATTGTAAATTAATGAGGTTTAAAACTTTTCAATTTTTGAATGGCATTATCTGATTAAATATGAATGATAGAAATGCAATGGGATAAAACTGATGGAATATCTCGATTTGAGAAAAATTCTATTGTTCAAAAATTTCAATTGAAAATTATACTGCATAATAGTTGGATTACTGAAATGAAAACATTGGAAAATTGTTATTCATATCTGAAACAATGCAGTGGAATAACAAGAAAATAATTAAAACCATTAATTCATCACGATCAACGACATTTCCACGATATCCCTCATTTGTTATCTCACATAAATTCCTACTTCACACAGATCATTGATTTTAAATTGTAAACTCGACAAAATCGTAACCTAGCCAATGCAGAAAGGAAAATTCTCCTCAATGAATAAACGAAAGATTTTTTTACTCTTCAATCGCCCGAGTATATAAGTAGAAAACTCAAGATTATTCGTCTCTCGTCTCGGCTCTCAACAATTCCATGAAACAGAAGCAAAGAGTAGATGGCCAAGAAGCGTAGGAGAACCGGAAGAGAGTGAATTTGCGTCAAATAAGAGTGAGGAAAAAGAGAATAGAGGAACGAGAAAAAGAGAAAAGAAAATGAACGAAGGATCAAACGAACTGAGTCGTCCGATTCGTTGACAAAGCTGCGTCTGAGAATTTCGATGAGCCTCCCTCCCACCTCTTCCTTTGTTGTACACTGGTACAAGCCAATCCGTTCACTTATCTCGTCTCAGATACAAAATTTACATTTCCACTCGCGTACTTTATTTCCTTACCTCTAGAGACTTGCCATCCGCACTGTCTTCTCTCCTTTATTTACCCTCTCGTATCCTTTTTTCGAAACCTCGTTCTGCCTTATATTCTCGAGTATATGGATGTACCTAACGCCCGGATTACCGTAGGAGTATCGAGAACCCATGGAGAACTCCCCAGAGAATTTTAGTGGACTCGTTCATCAGCGTTAGCTCGAAGCTCTTCCTCCCTCCACCGTTTCCTCTTTGGACGGAGTGGAAGCGTTGAACGTTCTCTGAAAAATTAAAACACGCATTCTTATCACGTATGCCAATACACATTCCACGTGTATACGATACTCGAATGTTGAGGGTCTCTTTTCTCCGAATTGAAGGGAGAATAAGTAAGAGATTCGAGTGGAAAAAGGACGTTAAGGTTGGACTTGAGGGGAGAAATGGCCTTTGTCCATTCTTTTTCCTTCACCATGTGACTCAATGTCGATGCACTTGTGCCAAATTAAATTTACATTATACAGAGAAACGTGGTCCCTATGTCCTCTGGGATTGGAGGGAGACTGATTTTTTCTTCTGACTTGGAATCGATAAAAAAAATCATGGAGACAAAGGAAAGTTTCGGGAAAGCTATCTATAATATAACATTCTAATCTCACTGTGTCGAACAGTGAACTTCGCAAGTGTTAAGTCAGGAATGAATTATGTTCAAACAAAAACTTTCGAATAGATTAGAATTCAAAGCAAGACTAACTACGAAAATTATCTCGTGTATAATATTTTCTGATTTTCATAGACTTTATAAAACTATTTCATTATTTTTTGAAGGGAAGTTTTAGGAATGAAAATTCAATTCCATTAAAAAGTGGAATTTGTGAGATTGCGTGGATTCTTCATGCGAGGAAAGCTTTTAAAATGATCGAAAATGGAAGAATTAAAATACTAACGTATAAAATAATGAATACTATATAGAGAGATTAAACTCGATGAATAAATGAACTCGGCAATCAGAGAGTAAAAGCTCCTAATTATTTCTGAAATCTGGTGGCAATCGGATCAAACAATTTGGACGAATAACAAAAGGTCCAATTCGTTAAAAATAAAATTCAATAAAAATGAGTAGAAGGTAATTGAAAAGGAGAGCAAAAAAAGAGAAGAGATACGGGTTTCACACTGCACCCAAGAGAGCCAGCTTTAATTCCATGGTGTGGATACAGGCAGGTGGGTAAGTTCGGGCGAGCGTTAAAAATATTTTAATATTATGCAAATGTGATTAAACGCATTTTGCCAGGGCCCTAGCCACAGTTAAAAAGAAGAAAAGGGCATTTCAACTCATTCCCTCTCTATTTCTTCTTTCTTTACTTTACTCATTCAATTTTTTTTGCTCTCATCTCTTACTTTCTTTTAACCGCAGTGGAGTATATCCCCAGTAGTATACGCCAGTACTTGGATAATATTTTTCCAGTGGAATATTCACTGTATCGGCGATGAGAGCCAAAGAGGTAAAGAAATTCTGGTCAAACGACTTCAAAGGCTATTTGTCATTCTTTTCCTCTCTATTAAGAATTCCATCTAATCAAATTCTTTGCGTAAAGTTATTCATGAAACGTAGCATTTCAATTCAATGAATGAAATGAATTTCGCGACTGGAAGCAGGATAAGCGTGTCAAGATCCTGGCAATTGCAAACGAATGAAGACTAATTTCTAGTAAAATAGGACTTTCAAGAATTATCATGCGATTTCCCGTAATCCGGAGGATATCTTTTGGAGAGAATGCGCGTTGAGATGAAATTGATTCTTTAGAATGAAGCATTCGATTCCAGTCGTCTCGAATGAAATGCTTTAAGATTCCGTCTTTTCAGTGAATTTGAAATCCATCGCGATTAATGTGATTCGAATAAGTTTTTCCAAATTTTATTAATTAGATGATCTTTGAAGCCGACACTTGACGGCTTATTTGAAGTTATATAGATGCGAAAAATATGCATAATTTGCATTGATTTCAATATGTTACATCATTTTATGTAGTTTTTCTATTTTTTATTTGATTATTCATTCATTTTCAGTTCAAAAAAATGACACTTTTAGAGAAAAAAATGAGACTTCCGCCCTTTTCATTTTACGGCGACGATATAAAGTTATCTCAAATTTTTTGAGAATGTAGTGGACATTGCCAAAGTACATGGTTCAGATTTTTAATTTCGTATTGATCGGTCAAGAATTCGAGATAGATGAGTGAATTATAAAACTCATCGTTTCAACGGGAACCGAACTTTCTAGCTTGATCAATAGAAAAAAAACTGGATGACCGAGCTGATCGAAATGTCCGAGAGTCCATTAAAATTCTGTGTACACAGAGCGATTGTAAACTATGTAAAAATATGCATGCACTCTCCTCATCATTCGCCATCTAACTTTTTCGCATTTATCGGTATCCCTCCATTTGATGAGAATCGAGTTACACTCTATTTATTTATTCTCCGGTAGTTTATTTCCTGGTCTCTTCTTTCTTTTTCGTCTATTTCCCTCCACATAGTTTCCAGACGACGACTCTCCGTGTCTCCGCATCGTAAAAAAAAGCTGGGGAGACGTTTTACCTCCCTACTTCGACTAGACGAGATGCTGTAAATATTCGACGCATGGAATTTTTAATCCCAAAGTTATGCATCACTCTGAATACAGATATACAGCTTTTTTTTTCGCTCAGAATTTACTATGAAGTTAATATTATTATATGGAAGAATAATTGATTAAATTCTTCAATTTATTCTCAGAGTGGAATTAATTTAGAGAAAACTAAAAAATTAAAATTAAAACTGAATATAATGAGTGAGTTTTCTTTGAGTGCCAGAATGAAGTGATGGTGAAATCATTTTTTTCTCCATTCCAATTTTTTTTTTCATTGTTTTCTCTCATTTTTTTCATTTTCTCTCCATTTTTTCTCGAAACCCGATAGTTTTTCTTTCTGTAATTGAATATAGAATTACACAAAAATTACACGGTGAGGCAGTCGAATGAAGTTGTCGATGTTGCAAAGATCAACTTTTTTTTCTTATAATAATCAGAGGAGTAAACAATGATTTTCAATTAATCGGAAATAATCGAGATTTTCCATTTTTGTTTCAGGTAAGCTGAAAAATCGATCATTAAAAAAATCGTTAATTCATTATCAACGAACCGGAATATTACAGGTGAGAGAATCCAAACACAAATCCCTACACTAATTACGTAATAATCCACAAAATTTCTGAACATTGAACTATGAAGATTTTTGGCGGTTGAATAAACGGTAGTGATGATGGGTATACAGAATGGCCAACAATTGGCACGTCGAACTATTTGGATATAAACGATGCCAGCATAACCCACAGGTTGTACATGCATGAGAGAGGAATGGGTGAACCGGGAGAGAGGTGAGTCTAGTTACGTGGGACACGCACATACTGGCACAACCTAATACCACGGGGTGAAGGGATGTTCCGAAGCCACAACCTAATATCGGTTGGTGGTTCATTAAAGCCATCGTGTATGCGCGTGCGCGTGGCCACGCGATATTAGAATAGTGAACATAGTGCGGCTTTATCAGGACCTCGGCTCCAATCGCGATATGCACATGAGTCAATGCATAACGTTTTTGGTGTGTATTAGAAATCCATGGATTACCCTGAAATTGCATCTAAAATCTACTGTATTAACCGAAAATCAGCCGCCCCTTTTTCCCCTGTTCCGTAATACATTCTATGGTTTACCAAATTTGCTTAAACACGCGCGTAACCAAATTACTAATCAGAACCAAACGTCTGTCATAATTTCCAAATTTAATAGCTTTAATATTAACGGAGTTTCGATGGGTTTTCGTATTCTATCAATTCGCGATAAGTGATTGACTGAAAAATATCGCAATTTCCGGGTAGATGGAAAATTTTTGTAATAATTTTCTTTGTTTTGAAGAACAAGATTTATTGGGGAGGTCGTTATGAAAATTCATCCATCGAACTTCAATTCGGAGTTGACAGTCGAAACTCATCGGGAGTTTGTGCTGCTACGTTTTCATCCCCAAGTGATATATCGGTGAAGGTGGCTAGGATCATTTCACGGTTAGATGCACCCCACAGTTTGACATTTAGACTTGTGCCGCAGCACTGGATGCAATTACTGGAAACATGAATGAATTAAGTTGACCGAGTGTCTAATCAACAGTTTTTGACATGACAGGATCATTTCCCATCATTCTGAACAGGACAATATTCCCCCGTTGAAAAAATTGATGAATAATGTACATTTTTGGAAAAAAAATTTGAACCATAAACCATGAATTTACAGTGTATTTATCCCCTGATGAGGATCTCAGACAGAGATTGAAACGTTGGGATTTTAAGAAATGCACAAATTTCCAGCAAGATCGATGAAGTCATTTTTTCAATCAATAAATATCATTGATACGGTCATAAAGTTTGAAATAATCAAAGGCTCCGGGTCCTGCTCATCACTAACCCAGTAAATTTTGAAAACCGTTGGTCCGAAGTTGGAGCCATGATCGATTCGATGAATGAATCAACATAAAACCATTGATTATAGCCTGAATCTTGTGGGTGTTTCAAACGCATAGCAGTCAGAATTCCGAAGCCTAAACTCTAGTTATCCATTCATTGGCCAAGAATGAAATCCCTGAATTTATGTTCGTCAATTATTGGCCAATGAGTGAATTCCCAACAGTTGGAACGTAAAACCCGGCCAAGCATTGATAACCTAGTTATGCTCGGTCCAATTCTGGATCAATGATTGTCCTGGATATGGAAGATTTAACATCTGCTGACCAATGTCCCGTGTAGTTTATCTCTGCGTCACCAGAAATATCTGCTCGTCTCACACTTCCCCAAATTTCATTGTTATTAATTAATGCCCTGCAGATAGCTCCATCGGAAGACTTTGCGACTGCATATTCAATGCATATTCGATTTTATTACAGACTCATTAATTGAAATAAAATTAAATGAAAAATCTACAAGTTTTATCAACACTAGAATTTTTTGATTTTCATAATAAATAATTAGTGCCACATTGCAAGACAAAGTGCAGCAATGAGACTCAGCCAAATAATATCTCAAGTAAATTGAACTAATTAATATTCGCGACTTCCTTGTGATGATGAAGTAATACGAGAATATTAAACAGTGTTTCTCGAACACAACACAAATATGAATCAAGATCAATTTATCTCGTTCCACCTCTTCGCTATCCTAGTTTTCTATCATACTCCAAGGAATACATTTCCTCATACCCTCTAAATATTCCATCTCGATGTATCCTTTGTACATTCCAAGGGAAATAATCTTTCAATTTTTCTAAAAAGTTCCACGTATACCTTTTTCAATTTAATATCTACGAATAAAGAGAATGGTAAATAACGTCGAGGAAACTGTACCGGAAGATTAACAGAGGCAACAATAAATTTCCTAGTTTTCCTGCTCCTCGGGAAATCAACTTTTCAATGAAATTGAAACTATCGACAAACAATTCGAATTTTCGAGAATTGACGAGGGGTTCCAATGGCAGAGGGGAGAATTATAACATACAAACTCAAATGTATATGGAATGAAGGTATAAAGGAGAGAACCGCGACTGGCTTGGGGTTGAGAGAAGGGGTGGGAGCTGGAAATTTCTCGGATACGACGATTCCCGTGGGATCTCCACTATTGCGTGCTCCATCGATCACGTCAGAGGAACTCTCAATGCTGGACGCGTGTGTCCCCTGTATATAACCTCGTAGGGTCCATTCTGATTCGGAAATAACAAAATTGTGGATGGTTTGGTGCAGTGAAGTACTCGACAATCGTTCCTCCATTATTTTCTGTGTTTTCCGTGTAATATTTCAATTCTTTTTACGCTCGATATTGCCATGTTAGTTGAGACATAACGGGCAAAAAGTTTTTCATTCACTTTTACGGAATTCCATAAAATGTGAGAAAGTAAATTTACTCTCAAAAATTGACCGCTAACTGAATTTTCATGTGCATATCAATTGAATTATTGATTAAATTGAGGATGGATACTCAACCGAGGGACATAAATATTGACTTTTCAAACATGAGCATGAAAGCTGGAATAAATTCACACCTAGACGCTCAAATTTCAAAGACGCGCGGCATTAACCTTCAATATGAGCGCTGTAGCGCAGTATCTTTACCCTTAAGCTCGATTATTTATCGAGTTTATCAATCGAGTGTTTGTAAAAAAATAGTGATCAAAAATTCCTAATTTTTTACGTGAATTACATGGAAATTCAATTAATCTGTTGAATAAATGATTTTTTTCACAACACAGTTGCTCTAATCGCTTCCTTCTTCTATGCAAATTCACATGTTTAATAAATCAATAAAAAAAAAATCGAAAATCGATGGATCTCTATTCTAATAATGGAAATTTGTGGAATGCAAAACATCCTTCTCCATTCACGCAAATTCATAGAATTTTTCCGGAGCAATTCGGAAATACTCGATTCACGCTTTCTATGCTCATCAAATGAGGAATGAATAACATATTGCAGAGAATGGATGAATGGACTGATACATGTCCACTGAGACCATCATTAATTTAGTGATGAATGGAAACGCACATATATACCGATGTATGTCTCGAATATTCAAATTATGTATTGAATACATGCGACGAATAAATGCATATGCTGCAAACATATTGCTAAAAATATATAATCAGCAGTAATATCACGGAAGCCTCAAAATTATCAGGTATTCTCGGAAAGGTTCGTTACACAGTAGATATGCGTGGAGCTTAGCAGGATCAGAATCACGAGCGTAAAGCGCGGAATTTTGGATGGCCAAACTTCATGCATATTTCCTATGCAGAGACCCTTGAAAAGGGTATCCTATTTATTTTAAAGCTTCAATGGTATTCGCGAGTTATTTGGGAAGTTCAGGTTTTATTCGAACGGAGTAAAGCTCCGGAGATTACGTAATAATTTTTGTGATGATTAATAAATGAAAAGCTACTCTGAAATATTTGCAAGAATATGCAAAAAAATCGATTAGTTCTTTTTTTTTATGTTATTTAATGTCAGATTTTTGACGGCCTTATTAGGGCGTATTTTGCGACTGATCAAGAATTTATTCTACTGGCTAGATCTCGAAAAGGGCGTAAGTGCCATTTTTTAAAAATATACAAAAATCGAATCTACATTCATTTTTTCACAAGATACTAACTTACGCCCTTTTATTATTCAGCAATAAAAATGGCACTTACGCCCTTTTGATTGAGACAGAATTATGTTCGAAATTCCATTGTTTCAATTGATTTTTTCAAATTGAATGAATATTGAAACCAGAGAATTTGAATTTCCAAATTCAAATGGAAATTTAAAAGTGATATACGAACTTGAATTTTCCATCAATTGAAAATTCAAATAAGCCCTTTGAACTCTCATAAATTGCGGCGAATTTAATTGGATTCACAAAATAATTCACTTCAAATATGTAGGAAAAATCACAACTTTATGAAATTTTCACCAATAACTCGAGATGAAATTTCGAATTCTATCCAATTTTTTTCGTATCAGTAAAAATCATTCAATTTTTCCATTCTCCTCTTACTCTTCCAATCCCATAAGAACGTGAATATTTTTTTTATCCCCAAACGTTCAAAAACCATAGATATTCCTACTGACACAGTGGAATTCACCTGATTGCACTTCAACGTTGTTATTGCCGCAGGGACGTGATAATATACGCGTCATTGGCGATACCGAGTTTGACATTCTCGGGCGCATAATGCATTCGGATCATAACCGGCGGCTCACAGTTAAACGTCCATTTCAATTACCAACCGGGAATTTACATTGAAAGTGTTCCTCAACGATGTAATGTGAATTTTTTCACGCATTCATCAAAACCTCTTGATCCATTTTCATATTGGTCCCCAATCACTCGAATAGAAAAATTGTCAAGGTCGTTCGTAAAACTAACCATTGCTAATCATTAGTACTTAATTATTAAATAGGTTATAATAATGATTTAATTTCGGAAGAAATAAAAAATTATGATGTAATTAAAAATGATGAAAAAAATATAAATGAGGGTAACTGGTACAGAGTTAGAAAATTATTATTTCGAAATTGACTGAACGAGAATGGACATATTCAACAAACTTTAGTGAACTTGAAGTTTCATCGCAAATTGGTTGAATTTTAATTAAATTATGATTTTTCATCCACATTTTTAGTGCGATTTTCAATAAATAAATGGAATTTTAGGCAATTCATGAAAATTCAAGGTCACATATTGTTCACTTTTAAATTCGTACTGAAGCATTTAAATTCCTTGTTCAAATTTCAATACTTGAATTGAATTGTCATGAAAAAAAAATTTCAAAGATAATTTTGTCTCGACGCGAATTAAAATCGCAATGTTGCAATTCTATATCCATAGTGATATTGGATTTATCAATGTTTTCTTAATAGTATACTAGAAATACTGTTGAACTTTGATATGATTCTGAAGGCTAGTCAAATAATAATGTGTAATCAAGCAGGCACGAACGAAGCGATATTCCATTTCGATCAACCACCGGGACCGTTTTATTAGCCCAGGAGCAGTGCTGTTTATATGCCATATCAATTTTTATTCTCACCAACACCAATAACCTACTTCACTCAATGTTTTACCAATATGAACGTGGTACTGAAAATACTCCGCAGTATTTATACAACTTTTTAATAATTTAGTTCTGTTTGATTACGTCCATACATTTTTTTCGCGCTTTTTTTCGCACTCAGTGAATTCACGAACTATATTGAAATTTTTCACATTTCAGTTGACAGAATTCTCGAAATGCTTCGAGAAGAAATTCTCGCGAAAATAAATTCTCCCAAAATTCTAAAAAATGAAATCATTGGAGGTATATTAAAATTTACATAGCAGAGGGGTGGCGAGGACGTAATACGAAGCAGTGCAGTAGCATTACCGTTTCGTTGTCGACATTCAACATAACTGGGTCACTTCTAGCTAACAAAATGAATACGGAGATTTGCCTTTTATAGTCTCTTACAACGGCCAAATCGTTGCAGGCACTATGCGAAAATACACAGCAGAAACATTCAATTAGATTGCACATTTTTCCCTTTTTTTCAATGCACAAAAAAAGTATTTATGCATAATTGGCTCTTGCGAATGTCGAGCAATAAATTCCAAGAGCTTTCGGTTTAAAAGGAAAGTTAAAGAACGGTAAGGAGGGAAAAAGAGAGACGGCCTCAGAGATAGAAATCGTTCGGACCTCTTCCGAACTGGCCATAGCCCTCACACACACATTCTGTGCCGTTAGGGAAATCAAATACCCAGCGATAACGCCTAGCTACCGGACGAATTAAACTCGTATATTTACCAGTGCCTGGAGTACCACCTTCGTCCGTCAACCACCCTTTCAGTCCACGTAATTGCCTCAACCACGAATCTAACGGTATCACTCACTCCACACTGCCCCGTTTTTATACTTTAATGCTGGCTTTTAAATTGCGCAGTCGGAAAAGTTGTAAAAAGGAAAAAATAATTAAAAAGTTAAAAAATACTTTTTATCCTTTTTTTTATTGCCAGGAACATTCACGTCACTTTTTTAGCTCTTTCCAAAATATCTTTTTCATGGGGGAGTTTATTTTCGAAATTATTTTCTGGCTGAAAGTGGCCATTCCTTGTGCAGCTAGTGCACAAAACAAAGAAAAAATATTTTTCTCGATTTAATTAATATTTCTCCATATATTATCCATTATTCATATAATAATATATTAAATACACCACCACCGACCTTCCCTCGGCAAATTCTTTCAAAAAATATTGTAACGCGACTTTTCGTATGGGGGTCGGAAAAGCCACTGGGCCCGCTCCCCACCTCCTGCCTGTACGGGAAACTCAGGAAACCTGGGGCGCCAGTCGGTTTTTCCG
>JABSMS010009461.1:0-32944 GCA_018902275.1 Aleiodes sp. PSUC_FEM 10030003
TCATTATTAATATAATAATAAATTAATTATGATAATCCACCAGATCTTCTTTCCGTAAAATTTTTCATGATTACTTAATTACTTGATATAATACAGATATCGAGATATCTCTTAATACAAAAAATAAAGAAATCACTCAGTAAGTGAAATCTTATATGATACCTTAACATAGAAACTTTGTGCAAAAACGATTAATAGTGCCTCTTAACGGGCGCGCTTGAGAAACGATGTTTTAGAGTCCACTGCTGAATTAATTGTTCGTTGCAGTCACCTTGATGGACCTTAATAAAGACTACACTGATTTCATTAAAAAAACTATTTTCTAACTCCTGTTTCATGAATGAAGAAAACAAAGTTTCGTGATATCATTCTAAAAAAAATGGTCTGCACTCCATTTTTAATAATGATAGATTGCTCCTCACAAACTCTGAATCAGCGTAGATGGATCAGAAGCGGAAGAGATTAATCCATTTTTCATACCGTAAAATATACTCCATGCAGCATCGACTTATTAACGGCGGGGCATCGAATTTCATACTATCCTAGACTATCCACTGCGTTAAGTCAGATTTATGCCGAGTCATAGAATACATTAGATCTCTATGAAACTTACGTTTATTATACATGTAGATACCGAGTAGTTTATAAATCATACCGTGAACGATAATAGTTTAACATTTAACACTATAAACAACCTTTCTAAAGGAAAAACGTTTATTCTTGCGAAATATATCAGTTAACCGTGCGATCATTAAACTGAAGCGATTTCACCAACAGAAGGAAGAGACTAATTATGTAGAATTTAATCTTAATTATTTATCAATTTACTAAGCAGACAAGAAGCAACGATTTTAATAGAGAGATTAGTTTTCCTCGATTATCTCGAAATTTAAAAAATCTTTACCTCCTTTAGATTCTGAGATATTTTGCAAAATGAGGAAGAAATAATTATAGGGATAGTAAAGTATGAGGAATTTAGGAATTTTTATTGTTTCATTGAAACGATCGCAAAATTTCCGACGAATTTTTTTTTGGATGGAAGGCGCTTTAAGGCATCGAATCTTTATTTCTTTCAAGAAATATTCACTTGCAATAATCAATATAATTATTCGCGTGAATACTAGAAAATCAATGACAAACGTCGGATTAAAAATTGAATTCGGCGATGAATTCGTTATAGAACGAACGGAAGAGTGAAAATTACTCAATGAAAAAACGCAAATTTTTTTGGGGTACTTCGATTGTTGGAATTATATTTCCTTAAGGTAATCCAATAGCGTCGTACTGACCACACTGTACATTTTGAACTCCTCAACAGTCAAAATTGTTAATTAAATCACGTCAGACAAATTTAGAAAAATTCACAGATGGTCAGCACTACTCAAATTACATTTTGCAATTTATAACTTTTTTTTACACATTTCCTTTTTATAAATAAATAATGAAAATTGTTTTAACTTACGCCCTTTCATCATTCAATAAGAACAAATGGCACTTACGCCCTTTTGATTCTAGGGCGACGATGTAATGGAAATTTGCAACGAAATGTCAAAATTTATCCGAATCTTCTCCTATCCACTGAATTTTCAAGAGATAAATTCCGCGAACCTTCAAGTTAACTGAAGTTCGTTAAAAATTTCAATACTCCTCCCATGAATTTCAAATAATAATTTTCAAACAGTGTATCCACCTTTATCCGCACCCCTCTAAAAATTAATTTCTCAAAAAATATGTTACAGGTGTATACAGTCGTCAGAAACGCACGACGGACAATCACGTCATAGTATTACCGGAGAAAGTAACATCGACCGATGATTTTTTGAGCCACGATGTTACACATCATCACAATGAAAATGACATGGAAGAGTTGCATTATAGATTAGTAATGCACGGTATAGATTATCATCTTGAGTTGAAGCCACATAATGATTTTATAGCATCAGGAATGGTAATTGAAAGACGAAAACGTGGTATTCATGTACGTAATGAACCTAGGGACCATACAAGTAAATGTCATTATCGTGGATTCATTCGGGGTCACGTCAATTCACTAGTTGCAGTGTCAGCCTGCAATGGTCTGGTGAGTGATGCTATTGTTATTTTTTTTAATCAAGTGTTTTTTTTCATTCTTTCAATTTAATGCATTTTAAACAATACAGTTGATTTCGCTAATTACAATATATATCGTCGCCTTAGAATCAAAAGGGCGAAGTGCCATTTTTTCTTGTTGAATAGGAAAAGAGCGTAGGTTAGTATTTTTATGAAAAAATGAATGTTGATTCAATTTTTGTAGATTTTTAAAAAATGGCACTTACGCCCTTTTGGCTTCAGGGCGACAATATGTATATCCAGTATCTTTGAAATATTTGTTTATTCCTCGTCAGTTAAAACAAATAAATTCACTTCAATGCGTGAAATCGCACTTGAATTTTCCACCTTTTTCATTATTCTCACGATGAGATTCAAGAATGCAATTATTTTAAAATGTAATGAGAAACGTTGAATTTGTCTGTCTTATTTCAATTTAATCTTGTCGTCGTGTCTCATTCATGATAGAAGGTGGAAAATTTTAACCTTTTAACTCCTATGTAAGAAATGTAGTATGTCACATTCCGTGATATATCACGAGGGAATATATTATACCGAAGCGGGCTAAAGGAATTCAAAGCTCATTCGAAATTTTTTTATTTTCTTCAGTTACTTTTTTTTTCCATTCTACTTCTCACATTGTTTAATTACGTGATTAAAATATCGTTAACGGAGTTGTCATCGTGGAGCGTGGATAATTTAGTGGTTGAAAGTGACTAGTCCAAGTTACTTTGAGAGCCGATAATCGGTCTTCGTGATGGATGGAGGATTTTCGAGGCTTGCGTGAAGCTCTATTATAATATAGGATGGTTCGGGAAAATTTACGGACGTGTTGAATGGATTTTTTTACATAAAATGAAATAAAAAATTAAATTAAATTTTGACACTAAAACTTTTAAATAACAAAATCATTAGAAAATGTCCGGTAGCCAAGGGTGTGTAGCTACCACCGTTCAAAACGATTGAAAGAGAAAACAACATTGCTGAAGTACTTGAATATTCTTACAATTATAATACTGCACAACGAGCTAAGTTTATTCAGCAATTTTTTCCTTCAGAAACGACAATTTTTACATCTTTTTTTTCTATTTTTTTATTGAAATCTACTGCATCAGCATGCACTTAAGATTCTCACTGGCATGATGAGTGAAAGAGAGTCCGTATTATGCATTGAGCGTATGTAGCCACAGACAAAGAGAATTCAATTTACTCAAGTTGATTATTTGCTGAGAGGTAAATTTTTATTTATGAGAGAAAGAATTACTTCTCGTTTCTACTCTTGTTTAGTGAAATGAATTTATTCAATTGCTATGGAGAATTTACTTGCGGTTAATCAATATTATTGCGATTTTATGTTCAGATGAAAGTACTCTAGAAGAATGAATGCCCGTGCAAATCGAAGTCAATACGATAGATTGGCATAGAATTCATTAGTGAAATGGCGAAACGAATCGAGACAATTTCAATTTTGCTCTCGTTTAGGGTGAATATTCTGGAGATAAAGGGAGAATTGTAAAATTGGAGTTGCACGAAAGGTCACCATGAAGAATTTTTTATGTACATTAACTGTTCGTTACTCGCATAATGAGCATGTCGCCGAATTTTTTTATTTCAAGAATTTTCTATCAATTTTGATGATCAAAAAAGCTCGAATAATTGAAATAATGCAGAATTTGGAAATCAGTTCTTTTTCTAGTGTTCGTAAAAAATTGAATAATTACGACGGTTCGATTAGAATATGAAAATTGATTTTTTTTGCATAAATAATTTGAACTATTGTTCATTTGGAAAATAAACTTTTGAATGCAACTTCGCTTTGAATTTTTATTTTGGCTTCTTTTTGCACTCTTTTGGTTGATAAAAATTGTCACATTCTTTATCGATGGTCATTTTTTTAAACTATTTTTTGCGAGTCGATACAATTGCATGTTGAAGCAATAAATTCTGAAAAATTCAACTTCGGAACGCATTTGCTAATTATTTTTAACCTCTATAGGAAGTACCGACAGATACGCTTTAATCCTTCTCTACTCGCATAAAGAAAATGTCGTCGCTTTTTTTATTTCAAGAATTTTATCATAATTTCCATGATTTTCTGCTAATTAACTTGCTCCTAACTAAATCGCTGAATTGATGCGACTAAAGGAGGGTTAAATTTCAAAATATCCCCTGCAAACTTGCGCCACAATTTGGCCATTTTTCCATTGAATTTCTGCCTTATCACACGCGTTATTCAGAAGTTATTTCACTGGCGCTCATAATTCGTGCGCTTCCCGCCCTTGCGGCCTATTCGCTCGCTCACCAGCGCCATCTCGCGACGCTTGCCTCCTCAAGCGAAAACTCCAGAATTAAAAATCTCAGAATTTCGTTTTCCTCTTTATACTTTTTCAATGAGAAAAATAAAACCAGTCATGTAAATATATACATCTGTATTTAACCGAGGAAAAAATAGTAAGATGAATGAATGAAAAAAAAACATTTATATAAATTGAAAGGAAAAATTTGCTGAGGGCATGCGTCAGCGCAATTTGCTTGCAGCTTCCAGATAATGATTTAATTTGCCACAGCCTGGCAGATTTATTGCGGCGCACCTAGGTAGTCCTGGATAATGTATATGTATATGGAGTACAACTTATACACTACCTACGTGCTTTTTGCCCACATATATTTGTATTCCATACACATACGATTTAGTATGTAGCATCGTTATTGTCCTGGTAGTCATCCACGTTTTTTTTGTAAAAATTAAACACTGGTTTCTACACAGATGATCGGGTCTCACGCAATATTCCACCCGTAATTGCTCAATTTTACCTTCTCCCTTTTGTGCATTGAACTTTTTTCTGCGGAAAATTGCAATGCTACTTTGTTTGTTTTTTATTTTCAACTGAACATTGAAGTAGCCTCAATTGCTTCATTGTTTTGATATTTTTTATCAGGAAGATAGTTTGAATTTTTGTTTGGCTTCAACAATGATGAAAAATTGGAAGTTGGAATGAATGAACTCCGCAATTCACGTGAATGAAGAAAAACGCGGTATTGTGTTTGTTTTGTAAATTGTTGCACTTGTTCTTCAACAATCGAGGAAATTTGAACCGGGAAACCGAGTAAAATTACGTTTTTTAAAAAAGTAGAACCAATGATAAAAAGCTTCTAAACGAAAGCAGAGTGCGTCATGGCATATTTCAGTGAAAATTTTCATTGAAACTAATGAAATTGACGAATTCCATCGACTGTGATAACTCTCAGAATCGAATTATTAGTGAAGTGGTAGACGAAGACAATCCGTAGAACTTTGCATTGAATCTTTCACAAATATCTCTGAAAAGACTAGGTTCACGAAAAAACATGAAGACTCTTTAGTTGTAGAGAATTTTATGGACTTATAGAGGGCGATAGTCAAAACATTCTGAGAAAAATTGTCGAAAGAACGTTGGTTTTTTTTCTCTGAACAAAAATCAATCTCTACATTAACTTTATTATTCTTGAATCAACTATTCCTGAATCATTTACTTCAGATACGTACGAAAAATCATAATCTAATGGAAATTCAACCAATATTCGATGAAATTTTAAATTTTCTTTGAACATTTCCATATCGAATGAATTTTCAAGAGGAAAATGTCGTTAAATTTCAAGTTAACTGAAGTTTGTTAAATATTTCAATGTTTTTTCGCTGAATTTGAAATAACAGGATTCTAACAGCGTACTGTAAAAAATAATACCATGCATGTACACGGAGAAAGAATAATTACGGTTCCGTACAATAATCTAGGAGCATTCTGTTTTCCTGACCCATTTATGTAAATAAATATGGAAAGTTGTCATTCAGAAACAAATTTTACTGGAAATCAATAAGAGATTACGCAAGATAAGTGAAAAATGAGGTTTGGAGATGCAATTTTACGGTTGTAGAATGATAATTTTTGTTGGTCCTATATTGATTTCTGTGATCCTAATCAGAACTATTGCAGTACTAACCTCAATTCTTCTGATGAACTTGTTCAATTTAGTTTCTCCCCAAACGACAATTTATGATGATATTAATATAATTAATGACCAAGTTTACATGAATTTCTACTTATTACGAACACTCTACAGGATTACCCTGCTACTTGATAATTGTTTTCAGAATACCTCTGTGAAATTTGTAATTTCTTTCTCTCCGTGTATGTAAAAACTCAATGATTCGTATCTTACCGGAATAGCTTCATTGGAAGCTCCAATAGCCTTAAATTTTTTATTTCTAAACAGACAAATTTTTCGGCGTTGGGCGAAGTCATTGCATGTAGAATCGGCCTAAAATAATAAAGCGACAATGCGAGTGAAGTCGCGTTGATAAATGCATGTGCTATTTTTTAAATTTTTATCAATGATATTTACAGGTTCTTAAAATAACTTACAAAAAAAACCATCAGGTAGCCTAAGAGTTAACTTATCTATTAATGAGTGCATTGGATGCTGCGCATCCACTCTTGGCTCGGATGTATCTTCAATTTATTATGTATTACAGTATTCTTGAGGCTTTATGGCCTTTATAATATTTCGGCTATCCGGTTATTTTATTTTTATTGGCGTGAAAAATTGTTATTTACAAAAAAAAACACATCAGTTGTCCGTACATGTCTTGGCTCCTCTCGATGCCAGCATAGATGTACGTACTGGTCATTACAGGCTACAAAAGATGTCTTTCGATAAATTCTCCTAAGCCCCACATTTCCTGAGATAGTTTCAAAGCAATGTAGACGTGATTTCCGAAGTTATTCCACTTTACTACTCGAATATTTCGCGTTGCAAGAAAATGTGCGTTACATCATGAATCTCAACTCTAAATTCCTCACGAGCACACTTGCACTATAATTTGTTTGATCTATAGTGTCATTTACTCTCACTTCTCAAAGTCCCAAATGATTTATAGCTCTGAATAATTTCACGAGCCAGAGAACGAGAGAGAAAGAGGGGGAATGAGAGGAAAAAATTAATTGTTCTGTTAAATTTATTACAGAATCAATTTAACCTTAATGACTGCTTGAAGTATTTCTTAATGGCATCATTGGAAATAATAATGTAAAGTGCATATTATTCTCGTATCAATGGCTGATACAAGTGTGAATAAATGAATGATAAACGGATTATTTTTTGAATTATTAAACAGTAGTTTTAACATTGTAGTGGAACGATCAATGGTCCGTTAGTAACAATACATCTCATATTTTTTTTTCTTCCTTTTTTTTCGTCTCTTGTAATGTAAATTTATGGCTTCTGATAAAGATATCCATGGTCGTCATACTGTCCACCTATTATTCGTAAATCACTTAACTAATGGTGTTGCATTTAAATTGATCTAACAGGACAATCTTGATGTATTTCATTTAAATTCTATTTGAATTATAATATATACCACTTTTTCATTTATTTATTTAATAGTTACAGAGACACTGAGGAATGTTGCTTGTGTGATTGTACGGGATAGACAATGTAATGAGTATGTCAGTAAATGTTTTGAAAAACGTTTTATGAATCGATTTGCGCGTTTATATTCTTGTAATAACCGAAAGGTTTCTACATGAAATTATATAGCATTGCATGATGACAGAGTACATTCATGCGCCGCCAATTTTCCATTTAAAACGGAAAGAAAAAAGAACGGAAAAAAATAGAGTACTTGCGTGGTTAAAAAAATTCTCTCTTTTTTTGCTTCGAGTAATTTGTTGGCAATGAACGAAAATTCCGGAGAAACTTTATTTTTTCATTAACTTTTGAATAACGTCAAATTATATTTTGAAATACTGCAAATTTGAGCACTTCCTCGACGATTTTGGGAACACGAGTACGGCAGAGTGACGTCACAATCACTGTTACACCCTTCCGAAATATTGCGTAAGATTTTTATCATATTAAATCTCAAAAAGTCTTTATTTTTCCAATGATCATGTTACATGGTTTTTGTGAACTTTTTACGAAATTATTTCGACGATTAAATATCAGGCGATTATCTCCACGATCAAGCGCGTTTTTGGTTTCAAAACAAGAGGAATTAATTCAGGAAGGAAAAAAATTATCTTTCTTTCAGATAAAATCATCAAATGATTCACAAAATTAACGAAACAATTTATTCTGAAGAAATTTTGTTAGCAGTAAAAATGTCTCTCCGAAAAAAATAAAAATATAAATGTCACCTCTAGTGATGCTTCAGGAAAGTGGTAGCAGATCGTTATGTACCGCCTACACACTGTGTCCTGAGTGACCATTCTAATGATGGCATTAATCATCCGAACCATTTTCTCTCTGCGATCGCGTCCAGGAAGCATTTATCATCATCGAGATCCCCACCTTTGGTTTTGCGTACACCGTAAAATCATCCATATGTGTATGGTTATATATTTCCGAAAAATCGTGACACGCACGGCGCCGCGTTGAATCACGCGAGCCAACGCTCCGATCCGTGCAACATGAACGATCGTTAGCCCTTTTACCTCGTTATTTTCATATTTTTTTTTCGTAAAGTATTCATTCCCGCATGTGACCCCCGGGATATCTCAATTTGCAGTTGAATTCACCCTTTGAGAATAATGACGATTATCTGGAACGATTTCATTTCGTGAATTTATTTTATTATTGGAATTGGTTAATTATCAATTAACGATATTTAATTATCACTATTCATTGTTCTTCTTATGGATGAAATTACTAGCAAATAATTTTTTGATGATGAATAATTATAGTTTTTGTTAGCGAAAAGATGAAACAAAATAGATTAACTATTGGGTTCAAATGATTTGAAAAAAAATCGGGAAAACTCATGGAGATACGGAGTTTTTTTAAACTTTTCCAATGATTCCATTCTGCTCTAGGGAAAGGTTTCTGTGAAAATTTTCGTGGGAGTGAATATGAATTGACATTATTATAGCATTATTTTGATCCTTTAAGGGAAGGGAATGATTCCCCAATTGTCTAGGAATAATTACAATTTTTGCTATTCTTCATATCATATTATGTTGAATTATTATGTGAAGCCTAATTACTCACCACCAAATTATTAACAGCGAATTTACAATATAAATACTCATAATTTCAAATCAAGATAATTTTTATTCAACTGTTTAGGGGCACTCGAAAATTTCGGAAATATGCAGAGAAGTCAATTCAAAGGGATAGAATATCAGAGTGATTTTACAAAAGAAAAATTCTCAATTTCTTTATTGTGAAAAATGGCTTCCCCGAATGTTGAACCAAAAGAATTTTCTATCCATAACAAATAATGAAAATTTCCGTACGAAAAACCCAGGAATATGAAATTTCAACAATTTAGAAAATCCGTCTTCTTTTCAGATTTTCATCGTATGTCAAAATATTCAAATTTAATTGTTAAAAAAGATCGATTGTATAGTAAAGTCAGCATGAAATGATTATTGATGTCGACCCCTCCTCAATAATTCCCCAGTTGTAATTCCGACGATTGTCAATGATTGCAACTGGTGTAATTCCAAAAAACAATTCAACACATGTTTAAAAACTGGAAAAATCCCACCTCTAAAACTCATACTGATTCCAAACGATTTTCATTATCTAGAACATTCAGGCTTCAACTCAAATCCGACACGAGCGCTTTACCCCACCTTCCCCTATATTTATACAAAAACATTATAGGCAATTTCAGTACCACTTTCCTACAATTACATTTAAAAGTTTTATGGGCCAACAGTTCCATTATATCACGGATCGGGGCTCTCAATTACCCATTGTGAATTGCCCTTCAATTCGTCCAATGGTAATTGCCCCTTTTTATTCTCTCTCTTTTTCTCTTTAGCTATGGAATGAATATTGTAACAGCTAAAATGCAATAAACTCTCAGTTTCTAACCATTAAAAAAAATATAGAAAATAACGAACTTTAATTAATTTTAAACTCTGACACTAATAGAACGGCCATACCATTGAACAGTGTTATTCCTGATGATAATCAGTATTCATTAATATAAACTCACTGGTATCCCCATTCCCTAGCTTGTTATTAAGAAACATATTTTAACCAAACTAATAAATCATAATCCGATAGTAAAATTGATTATCCACACAATTAACTTTTCAACTGTGTTTTAAACATCGCGTGATTACCCTTTCATGTACATATTATGCTCTACGAGGTGAATCCTCTATCCATATTACAAGTTGTTAAAAAAAGATTTACTGCACTCTAAGAAACTGCAAGAAATATCGGACGGTGAAAGAAAGGAGGGGCAAATAATTCTTCGTAATTATGATTAACTTGATGAGGAAATTAAATTTGTTTTGAGGAGAGAAAAGAAAGTTTAAAATTGTCTAAGAATAATAATAATTTTTGGTATTCTTCATTTCATATTATTTCGAATTATCATGTCAATTGTAATTACTCATCACCTCAAGTGATTCCACGTTTTTGGGTACAATGTACCCAAGTGGAATTTGAACCCACCACCATCAGAAGTCCGGTTCTACCAAATAAGATACTAGGAGTTTCCATATTCACCATTCCATGTGCAGATTCATAAGAATTTCTCTCTTTTCGACAAAAAACTGATATCCGTAGATATTCGTAAAATATTCCAAGATGAATTCATTACCAAAGTCCATTCCTATTATTTGTAGAAGTTAAATCGTCTCCAAGGATTAAAAAACAGTTCATTTACAGGAAAGTGGGCAATTATCCATAGAAATTTTCATACGCGTCAGAATGAACGAGCATTAACATTAACGTAAACATGAAGAACAAATGACTTAACTCCAACAAAGTCCATACATTGATCGTTATAGTTATGGTTATAGTTATGGTATATATAAAATCTTAAACATGGGCGTTAACTGGTCGTCAATGTACGTTCGAGAAGTTAACGCCCATTGGTAATTCTCGTTGGTCAAGTACAATAATCAACGTAGAATGGATAATTTATATATAGCCAACTGGTAGGTGAATGTAGTGGCATTATAGTTATATGCCTATGCAAAGCTAAACATATTACCAATGAGAATAATGATAATGCGAGGTAGAGGGGGAGAGTCTCGTTAATTCAGTGAAACAACGCATTCAAGTTTCTATGGATGCATCAAATGAATTTTATAATCGAATTATGTTAATGACGACATTCGCCCAGTATTATAGATCGTAATAATTCAATTAGTTTTAAATAATTGAAGTATCAACTTTATACGTCCACTCAATTCATTATCTTCAATTATTTTGTGTACGCTGAGTGAAAAGTAAGAGGATGAAATTGAAATACTTTAGTTTCCACTTATTTAAAATGTCTGATTCTTTTCTTTGTCTTTCATTATCACAGTTTAACGACACGAGAGAGAAATTCATTTCCCTGGAGTTAAACGTTTAAAGTTTCATTTGAAATTTTTATTGGCCGTCAATGTCCTCGTAAAATTGCGTAAGATCTTGAGTTTATTTTAAATCGACTTTGAATAAAGAAGAGTAATGATTCAATTTCTTTTCAATTTACATTATCTCTTTAATTTTCTCAGTTTAATGCGCGACATTCTAATGAAATGTTTGCTCATCTCGATTGGATAGAACTAATCTCAACGTTTGCTTCTTGCTAAAGCATTCGTTATTATTTACATGTGTTTATGAAACATATGGATGAATTCTGAGATAATATATTGTACCTCAGACGTCAAATAAACTAAACAGTATTTGTTCATTTGTAATTCAGAGATTCGCAGAAATTCACAGATGATAAACTAATGTTTGCCTGCATATGATGCGCGTATTTGCTTTGCGATTAGAATTCAAAGACATTTATCATTACCAGTGAATTACAAATCAATGCTGCATTACTTTGAAAATACTTGAGATTATCAATGCTCAAATCAATCAAAATGTCCAACGACAAATCATTCTCTCATGCAGACAATCAAAGTTTCAACTTCGAGAATGAAAGAGCAATGATATATAAGAAATGAGAAGCTGAGAATGGCTCGCGTAGTGGCGCCAACTCCATGAGTTTTATTATGAAGTTGTGGTTTTTTTCCTTCCTCTCATTTCCTCGTCTTTTTGCTTTAACCCAACGATAACCACTCGAACGCAAGAGCCACGCGCTTTTGTTAGCTGTATGGCGGACTGGCGCCGTTGATTTTCACGGTCGACGCCGTCTCTCACCTCAAGAACCCAAGGCTATTTTTAACCCCTTCATCCAAAAATCTCAAATTGGTACATTTGAAGAAAATAAAAATGGAAGAAAATAAAAAAAGATTTCAGAACTACTAATTTGCGTTGCCAGATGGCTTCTGTAAATTGCTGCAATTAAAAAAATTAGATGAATGAAAATCTGCTCTTCCTCTTCGCGATAAAAAAATGGGATTATTCAATTTCGAGTAATTAAACTAGAAGAGAGAAAGGATTTAAAAAATCTTATTACAAAAATAAAAACACCAAAAATAATGAAACTGAAAAATAAAAGAATTGTAAAATGAGATGAGAATATAAAAGATGTAAATAATATTCATATTCATTGTAATATAATACAGAATGATATTGTATTACAGGCTGGTGTACTTCGTGGTGATGATGGTGAGTTCTGGATGGAACCAGTCGACAATACGTATGAGGATGATGGAAATGATAGAGGTAGACAAGTTGGTGAATATGCGTACGTGAGAAACGTTAGTCTGGCGTCTGGTAGACCTCACCTTGTTTTCCGGCGTTCAACGCCGGTAGAGATTGGCGCCGGGCGCAGACGCCGTAGGAAAAAAAAGAAGAAGCACGAGAAGAATTGTGGGACACGTGGTATGTATAGATGCATTGAATAAATATATATATATATTTTTTTCATGAATTCTTGCATTATTTTCCTTTACGTTTCTCCTGCAAGAGCAATAGCACTGTACAGGTTGTGTCATTACTGAATATTCCCCTCTGGAGTAGAGCAATTAATCAGACAGAGTGAAATCTTAATAGCTGACTCTGCCAACAAACTAATCAACATTAATCATCTGGAGTTGCACTTTATTTAAAAAGATAGAAATGAGATGAAAAAAGAAGAGATTGGGATGGAAATGTAATTGTATTTAATTGGCTTTTAGAGCCGCGCAGATTGACCGAAACGAGACTCGAGTGGCAGACGCAACCAGGACTGGTTCAAGTTCAGGGACGCGGTAGGCGAAAACACCGTTGGTACAGATCAAAGAGATCAATAAGTCGTCCGAGACATGTCGAGGCTCTAGTTGTAGCTGACACATCGATGATGGCATTTCATCAGGACGGCGACGTCGAGACTTATCTTTTGACGATAATGAATATGGTTTCAGCGCTCTATCATGATCCAACCATCGGGAATTTTATCAACGTCGTTGTTGTGCGAATCATCCTCATGGAGGAGGATGAAGCCGAGGTGATGAATACGTCTTTAATCTCGTTTGTGATATTCGCAATTTTACTGAACTCATATCTTTATTCTCTTCAGCAAGGACTGAATATTACAGTCAATGCAGACAAAACTCTCTACAATTTCTGCAAATGGCAATTGAAACTGAATCCAGGCGATGATTCTCATCCAAATCATCATGACGTTGCGATACTTGTGACACGTGAGGATATATGCTCAAGGGCAAATACCCCATGCAGTACACTGGGAGTGGCACACGTAGCTGGTATGTGCCAGCCAGATCGGAGCTGCAGCGTCAACGAGGACAATGGAATTACCCTGGCGCACACGATAACCCACGAGTTGGGTCACAAGTAAGTCATGTTTTCTCATTTCTTTCTTATTAAATTCTGTGCATCATATATTCTCATATTTCTGAAAAAAACATATAATGCATCTCATGCACTTTACTCCTTTCGCTCTCATATTCTTCTCCTTTTACGTCATAATTTTTGACATGATGATAATGAAAAATAATTATGTGCGGGGTGAAGCTTTGGCATGTACCACGACACAGACAAAATTGGCTGCAGCAAGAGAGATGGCGACACTCTTCACGTGATGACACCAACTTTCGAAGTTGATACAGTTGGTGTTGCATGGTCCCGATGCTCGAGACGTGACATAACAAATTTTCTTGAGTGAGTAAATAATTTGCCATTGTCTGTCTTCAATATAAATGGAAAGCAGAGGGGAAAAACGTCGAAGGACCATTTATCAAATCAAATTGTTTTTTTTCTTCAAGCCAAGGCAAAGGTGAGTGTCTTGAAGATGAGCCAGCGGATAATGACTATGCTTACCCTGATCTACCGCCTGGGGCGATGTACAATGCTGAGCATCAGTGTCGCTTGCAGTTTGGAGTGAGAGAGGCGTCTGTCTGCACACCACTGCAAGAAGTTAGTTTAACAACCAAATTTATTATCAATGTCAATAGTGTTTTTTATCTCTGCCTTGACGATTTTCCGACTCTTTTTGTTTTTGTATGAATCGTTTTGTTTTCTACAGATCTGCTCGAAACTTTGGTGCATTGTTGATGGATCTTGCACAACTATGCTTCATCCAGCTGCTCCTGGAACCCACTGTGGTAAACATATGGTACATAATTCTATTCCAAAATTGAAATTAATTTATACGATATTAGTTTATTGTTCGTAAACTCATGAGACAGGCCGTAAGTATTGACAATTAGGGCTTAATAGAAATTTCTGTGCTACGGAGATCATTTTTCTAACATCGAATGGCCTTCAGATTTGATAGATTCAAGATTTTTATCTGTAGTCTTTATTTATTTCGAATTCATTGAAAAATAACTGTCAAAATTTTATAGCATCCTCGGCACTAACTACGCGATCATCTTGATCGTTTCCCACAACTGATTTTTTATTTCTTAATAAATGTCAAGTGGATGAAATTTATGAATAAAAATGTTGAAAGAAATTGTTATTTTTATATTTTCGAATTTTTAATTTCCATATTGAAAAACACGACATTGAGGAGAAAGAATAATTTTTCCTCCTCGTAGAATGTGTGACTCGCGTTTCTCATGCTATTCTCGTGATTCAATTTTTTACGATAATTCGAAATGGATTTTCGTGAAGACAATGGCAGTTTCTTCAAACGGCTTCAAAGTATGCCTTCTAATGGTCTTTTTGGTGGTCATGATCATGAATTTCCTGCCCGCTTGGGCCCGCTGTTAATTTCCGATATTTTTTAATACTTTATATCGAAAAACATTAAAATTTTGAATCGAAAAATTTGAATCTGGTGCGAAAACATGACAGAACGTGTTTTACGTGCATTAGAAAAAAAACTTCAGGAATTTTCCAATCATTCAATTCATTTTTTCATTTCAGTGGTGTCAGAATCAAAAATGCGTACCAATTGTGGACAGACCAACTCAGATAGATGGTGGTTGGGGTGAATGGGGCAATTGGAGCGAATGCTCGAGAACATGTGGCGCCGGTGTATCAATAATGGAGCGTAAGTGTGATCATCCAAAGCCAGATTATGGAGGAAAATTTTGTATCGGTGAAAGACGACGTTATAAAATTTGCAATACACAACCCTGTCCCGATGGGGCACCAAGTTTCAGAAGTATGCAGTGTAGTAATTACGATGGAATTGAATTCAAAGGGAAGAATTATACATGGTTACCGTATTTCGATCAAAGTAAGTTTCACTCATTAAAAAAAACTGACAATGACGACAACTTTGATTACCAAAAAAATTCAATAATTAACGAAATTATTCAATTGCAGATGAACCATGCGAGCTGTACTGTACGGATACAAACGAGAGCGTTATTGTTCCATGGGGTGAGTCAGCACAAGATGGTACACCCTGCAACGTTGGTACACGTGACATGTGCATCGCTGGAATATGCAGAGTGAGTTTAACGTGTCATTAACCCACATTTTGGTATTAATCACAAAGTAATAATAATAATAATTAAACAAAAAAAACAAAAAACAAAACAAATATCCTTGTAATACCAAAAGCAAATTGGTGTGATATACAAAAAAAATCAACGTGTCCTAATGGAGAACAGAAAGTTGGCTGCGACTGGACTGTTGACTCTGACGCGACTGAGGATCGTTGTGGTATCTGTCATGGTGATGGTACACAGTGCGAAACAACAACTGGTATTTACGACAAGAATGAGGGTCCTGGTTATCGTGAGGTGTGCATTATTCCATCTGGCTCGAGGAATATCAAGATTGAGGAGCTCGGTAACAGCAAGAACTACATTGGTATTGGCGTACCAAATTCACAGAAATATTATCTTAATGGAAAACGGTGCGTGCCATTACCAGGAAGGCATCACGGGGTTAGTTTTATGGAACGCCATTGGGAAACTAATGTTTCGGTTTCATTGGACAGGCAGATCACCCTAGCTGGAGAGTACGATGTTGCTGGTACACCTGCACTCTACGAGCGAGATCATGACAAAGAGAAGGTCAGAATACCGGGGCCAATCAAGGAGGACATTGCTGTTTATGTTAGTTATCATTCCATCTGAATTGGAGGGAGTTGAGCTGGTGCAGGGAGTTGTGCTGGATCGATATAAGTTTCTTTTTATTTGCATCCAATGCTGCCTTTTCGATTGTCTGAAGAGCTTCCCTCGGTAATTCGATTTATTCGAATGCATGGGAGTGATATATCGTTGAAAAAGGAAACTAGCGTCCTAATCCAAATTGAATCTTGGGAATATAATTATATTCGGGTTTCCTGAATGTGCCCATTTTTTATTATAATGTTGTACACTTTTTATGGGTATTTTGACTGGTCACGAATTTTTATTCATCGTTCTCATGGCAATCGTGTCTCCTTGATTTTTGCATTAAATAATTATTTGATCATTTCTTTCACGCTGGGAACTAATCAATTTTCCCCTCTCAAGCATTCAAACTGCTCCCTTTTTTTCCGGTAATATTAGAGGCTCAAGGTTCACGTTACCTCATTCGTTATGAAGCCTCTGTAAAAGAAAAGCCCGAGTTCCTCTAAAATGTTTTTGATTTTTTTAATGACATTTGATTCGATCGATTTGGCATCATTTATTCTCTACCAGCTCGACATCCTGAACGAAAATTTATTCTTCCTTCTTTTTCATTTCTTCACTATGAATTAAGAGTAGAATTTAATCCTAAAATTTGTTTCAGCTAATTTATCGCGGACATTATCGTAATTTTGGACTCCGTTATGAGTATACAGTACCAAAGGAGGAGCCCGATCGTGCACCAGAGTACACCTGGGTACTATCAGATTGGTCATTGTGCACTGTAACTTGTGGAGGTGGTACACAGACCTCGCATGCATTGTGTCACGAGAGGAAGAGCGGAGTTGTTGAGGATAAATTTTGTGATGAGAAGAATAAACCGGATTTTGTATTGAGAGAGTGCAATAAAAATCCGTGTCCAGCTAGGTAGTACCCTTCTTTTGGTTTGGCGATTAATTTTTATGTCAAATAAATACGAGGATATGAGGACAGAATATTGGCGTTCGGGATTGACTGTAGTAACAAAACTTTATTGTTTTCAATCTAGCACTTCTTCGTGTTCACGAGCAATATTCATATTTAGTTGAGCAATTGATTTGAGTGTAATTTCGGCGGATTCACAAAGTAAGCAACGTGGTCAATTTTCGTATAGGATAAAAAAGCGCTTGACCGGGCCCAGAATTGTGCAAAATATACTAAAGATTGTGCACGAGTGCTGAGAACTAGAGTAGCACTGTAGTTTGGGAGAGAGCACATTAGGACAATAATGATTGATTTTATTTCAAAATTGAACGGCATATCGGTAAAGTTATAGAACGCATTCAGAACCGCAAAAATTAAAACGAACTATTATAAATCGCATTGATGCCAAAAAGTCTTCGATTCAAGAACACAACCATCGCTCTCCACCCGCACGAAAAATATATATACCAACATATATGTTATATATATAAGAATCATATGACATATATGTGCGGCAAAAAATGTGATATTTGACATATATTTAACATATTTGTAGTTGAATATACGTCAATTACATATGATATACGTATATGTCATTTATATGTTAAGTATATGCGCATTTATGTTGAATATATTTTACACAAACAGTTTTTGTCTGTATTTTTTTCCGCGCGTGCTCACCATTGAGAGGTAACGGAATGCTTAATAAGCTACGAATTTTCGAACTCATTGTTTAGCGATACTTATTTGCTGGAGTAAAATTTTCCGATGGAAAAAGAATAGCATCGACTTTCTCATTATCTTCCTCAGTATTTGATACTCTTGTATTATAAAAATGTTTGTAAGTATCACCAAATTATTGGTTTGAAAAATCATCCCTAACAGAGCCTTTTGTCACCTCTTGGGACAACGTAACTGACAATCAACTCTACTTCACCTTTAATTCACAGTTGAAATTAGCTAATGCCACATTATCTCCTTTGAAACCGTCCCTCAGGGCTACACCCTATCTACCGTTTGAGCCAGTTGAGATTTTCCTCATAAAGGAGTTTTTTCTTAGTCCTCGGGGAATGCGTTGCAGTTGAAAAGAGAGTTAAAGGTGAAAGGCACACCGAGGGCCACACATAAAAACAGATAACTGGCCGTATCAATGACTAACGAATACAAAAAATAACTGAACGATGTAGATTGACAAATGAGGTGAATCTTTTACTTGATGCGCAGAGCAATATTTTTCATCATACTCGTGATGAAAGGTATCTGCCGGTATCGAAAGGGTGGATACTCATACGGGAATTTTTTTTCGGAAATAACGGAAACAGTGCTGTGATTGGCTGTGGAAATATTTCAGAAACATGAAATTTTCATTGGCGACAAAACGATTGTGCAAAAATAACGAATTTAATTTTTTTAATTTATGGCATTTTATTAACATAAATGACGACAAAAATGTACAATTGGTAAAAAATGTACAAAATGTAAAAATGATGTTTGACAATACACCCGAGTCAAATCAGCGTCGAATAATTATTAATTTTTTAATAATATTAATTCCTTCTCGCAAACAATGCACGACTATCCTGAATCAATTGCGAATAATAAAATTATAATTATCCTCGACAATTAGGATGCCAATTAGATTTTTAGATGTGTTAGTCACGTCGTAGTACCCTCTCTTTGAACACAAAAGTGATCGCTCCGTGATTCTAAATTTATCGCAATCGCGAATTGGAAAAGTTCGATTACATTGCTCTCTAACATTTTAAGAACTTGGGAAAAGTTTGATATCGTGACTGGTGTATAAATTTACATTCCAGATGGTGGGTCGGACCATGGCAAATGTGCTCAGTTTCTTGTGGAGTTGGAGCATTGAGAAAACGATCAGTCATGTGTGTATCCTCGGGTAAGGGACTGGATAGATCAGATCTCGCTCTTCCTGATCGCGAATGCGACAAGAGTGCCAAACCCGAAGAAGTCGGACCATGTCCGGATCTACCATTGTGTGGACCACTTTCTGAGTCACCGCGAATTGTTTATGCCGAAGACAAGGATGCTGCATTTTATAATATCACATCCGATCAGAGCAATGTTATTATTGGTGATAAAAATTCAACTGAAGAACCCGAGATACTTGAATTTGATAATGTAGTCGATGATAATCCAGATAATTCGATGTACAATACAAAAGCAAAATGGTTGGTATCAAAATGGAGTCATTGTATTCATGGAAAGAGGAGTAGAAAAATTACGTGCTCACTACCGGGCGATTGTAATTTGAAGAATAAACCCAGTACTAATGAGGAATGTAGAGGAGAAAAATGGGTTACAGGTGAATGCAGTCACATTTTAATTAATTAGGAGAATTTTCTTCTTCATCTTAGTTCCCATATATTAATGGAGCAATACTATATTCTCTTATCTGCAGAGCAGAATTTTCTAACTAGAATGAAGAAGAAAAATTCGTACTTCATTTTTTTATTTCTTTGAAGGTAAATGGGGTCCGTGTAACGCCACCTGTGCCATCAAATCTGGTATGAAACAGAGAGAAGTAATTTGCCGAGACCGAACGACAAATATGATGTCAAAAAATTGTATTCTTGAGCGACGACCACTTGATACTAGACGATGTCATTACAGGCGTCAGTGTGGAGATGAAAAATTAGGTACATTACTTTCTTTCTCATTTAGAAACATGAATGCTTCATTTTGCAAGCAGGTGCTCAATCGAGATCTTTATCAATGGTCTAACCAAATCCGGGGAAATGTAAAGATCTCATAAAAAGTCGATAATCGATTTTCGGGGCAATTTCAATAATTTCCCTATCAGGCCGCTAATAAAGGTCTATACTACGCAAAAAAAATTACAATTCACTGCAAATGACGTAAGAGAGGGCATAAACAAATTGATACGTCAACTGAGGGTTTCCTTTTCGGAAAAATTTATTAACAGCATGCGCTCCTCTGTTATGAACTATTCACATGCACGTCATTATGCGAGCCCATTGATGACAAGCGCTTACCTCTCATGAAACTACATTCTATTGGAATAATAATATCAATCTATTTACAGCGTGCAAGGATACAATTGTTCCTGCAAGTATGTGCGGAGCATACAAGAGGATGTGTGAAATATCATCGATGGTACGTGAAAAGTGTTGCGGAACATGTACAAAAAGACGCAGGCACGCGCGTCACAATCGTCGACAAGATTTTGCCGATTAGAACTAGAAAATAAGAAGAGAAAAAAAACAACGGAAAATTAAGTTTAAGATCAGCATTAATTACAATTGCATACAGTTGAATATTCGGAATTCCATGTACTACAATCTTGGGTGCTTATCGAGCAATTATCGCGTGTATTTTCATTCACTCTACAACAAAGTAAATGATATTGAGATTACAATTGAGACTCGTAGAAATAGCGCTCCGTTCATGGGGTTTCTCAAGTACCGATACCATCGGCCCATTAAGCACAGTAGCTCCAACTGAACTATCTAGTTGAGCCTCTAGGAAAATACATTTTCCAATGAATGCAGAACAGAGAAATGTTGTTAGATTGAAAAAATAAAAGTATCAAAAGTGCTTATTGAACTGTTTAAACAAAAGAAAATTATGCATTGAACGAAAAAGGTAAAAGACAATCATGTGTATTCATGAAAATTTTTTATTTTTACTTCTACGAAACAACGATGAATCCACGTTTCTCCTCCCCTTATTCAATACAAAACCACTTTCAGCTCATTGATGTGGAAATTTTCACGCAATTCAACTTTTCTGTATTCAATCGAACATTGAAATGCGGGAGACTAAAGTAGATCGTTAGTTTAAAATTGACAATCAGTTTTAAATGTAATGAAAATTTTTGTTTCTCAAATTGTCAAATTCAATTTTGGTCATTCTTTCATTCGTTAAACAATGGAATGCCAGTCGTTGTTATTATTATTTACTACAATTTGAATCATTCTAAATTAATACAAATACGTTTCTGGGGAATTGAATGATTCACTGTCACGATTTAACGCAGAGAAACGCCTCACTGCGTAACACAAAATTTACGTCATGAATTTTTTATTATTATGTTTTTAAATTGTCGACCACATGTCCCGATCACTTTGAAATGAGCACGTATTATTAATTCTTCTCGTCTATTTTATTTTTTTTTCCTACAAATTTTTAATTATTACTTTAATTGTATCCAAATTGATGGTACAAATTGTCCGGACATAGGCCAACAGAATTCACATTAATTATGAGAATAATTGATCATAAAATTACCACAAGTCACGTACTATGAATAATTAAGTGAATAAAATAAATATACTAATTTTATTCATTGCACATCACAGTCATAATTTTATTACAATTCATTTTGATAATGTTATTATCTGTTCGATAATATTTTAATTTTTTCCCCGTTTTTTTTTCTTTTTTTTCTTCACTTTTTTTCTCTTTTAATTATTTTATTTTAATTTTACCTAATTGATACGTACTGCGATGGTTTACACGAGAGAGAGAGAGAGAGAGAGGGAGGCTATCCGTGATAATTTTGTGATTGCGTTTCCAATTTTTTTATTCCCTCCCACCTTTCGTTTTTTTAATTGTAAATGGCTACCATATGGTTGTTTATAGTTTTAATAATTCTCTTTTTTCATTGAAACTTCAAACGCTTTTTGCTTTTCCCCTCCCTATCCCCACTTCCCCTCCACCCTCTCCCTTACTTTTAGCCAATTATCTTTAATCCATTTATCGTAGTATGTACACTGTTTTTTTTAATCCGCTGAAATAAAAAAAATGTACAAAAATTAAAAAAAAATGTTTTCCATTCATTTTGTAAAGCAAACTCGTTCAATTCTTTTATTTTTCTTTTTTCGAGAAATAATTAATTGAATATTTCATAGTTTGATTTTCATTATTTTCATACATTTGAATTAATGGAGAAATCCTGTCGATTTTCGATCATTGCAGATTAAATATTTCCATGAAAATAAAATAAAGAAATCATGCAAGTCACCTATTTGTTGAATGAAAATTGGATGAAAACTAAATGGCAATATGCCAATGAACTAAAATTGTTTTCCGTCAACGTTCGAAACTGCAAAAGTACAATATATAGTGAATATGTTCGTACATTAAGAATAAGCGCTTGCCAAAATGATTTGTAAAGGAGCGCACGTGATTTATCAATGATTTCAATCATGTGCAAGTTTACAACATTAATTCATGTGGTCATATGAAATTATTTTTGTCACAAAATTAATATATTTTGAACGAATATTTTTGAACGAATCGAAAAAAATTCTGATAAATAAATGTATTTATAACAAAGTTTCCCTTCACAATAGCTACGGATAGAAATTTTCTGAAGCAAAGTCAATTTTTTTGTCACAAGAATTGTTTTCCCAGTGTGATTAAAATCATTTTCCAGCTTTGAGATTTTAAATTTATTGATCATCATGAAAAACGTTTTCTTAAACGATAAAAATCAGGAAATTATCTACCATCTAGTTTCTTACTGATTTCTTAGTAAAACACTTTTGGAGTTGACAGTTCTGAACGTTTTCATATACCTATGTATAACGTTTGAATATATATACATATAAAAACGGTCAGAACCCTCGACTTTCGAAAGATTTCCTAAGAAACTAGACAATTGATCTTTTTTGAATTTTGAAAGCAGTTTGAGATATTTTGGTAACTACAATTGAGGTTGGATCAGCCTATTTCTTCAAATGAATAGAAAAACATAAATTAACGGTAGGGTAACACGACCAATAGATAGACACCAACCAAAAGATGGACGATTCCTTTTATTGCAAAAGAAATTCTGAAAAAAATCTGAAAAATTTGAAAAAAATATAATCTTTCAGGAGCATTAAAAAAAAGAGGTATTAAGTGACGCTGACAACGCTGGGATACTACCTTAAGGTAGTATTAATAAAACACTCTTCGTGACGAAGACTAAATTTGGAATCTTAAAATCGGAATAAATTTCTACCACAGATTCCCTATGAATTCACTCGAAGCGTCTGAAGCGTTAGTTTTTCGAAAATGCTTCGAAATTCAACGAGATCGCAGAATTTTTTATGAGGAACGAATTTAGAGACAAGACAACTCGTTTCGTTCCCCACTTCACTACTGCGAATTATTGAATATAAATAACGCAAGAGTGAACAATTATTAATAGAGAGAGACTTCCGATTTATTAGCGGTTATTATTTGAACTCATTCGAATTTAAACGGACATTTCCTGTCTAACATTGACCTCAATTTTCATGACAAACCAGTCGCCGCGCAAGTACTCTTGACCAAGGCCACCGATTCTAAGTGATTCAATTCAAGATACTTTTGTAATATAAATTGACAATTGAGTGAAAAAAAAGTTGAATAAATCCCGAAGAAAAGATGCCATTATTCCAAGCGGGTTTCTCTTTTTTGAATTCTTCTACTCTTTCTCTACTTTTGTGTACAGAAATTTGTCACGTGCGAACTGAAACATTGAGCGTGACAATTTGACTTTACAAAATTTGTCGAGCCAGCTAGTGCAGATGTGGACGCAGCAATAGTAAATCGCATGCCTCGTAATTTTCAACGAACCGATGACGCATTGTAGATTATAGCGACAGTCAAGTACTTCAATTACCGCCATAATTGTAATTAAAATTGAATTATTACGATGAACTCCCTTTTCTTCATGATTCTAGCGAAACTCGACGTTTCGTGATTTATTAAAAATTCGTTTCAAAAATAAATTATTACCGGCATAATTTAATTTTTTTCTTCGTGCGAATAATAAAAACTTGCGATGGAAAGAAACTATCGCGTCAACCTCAATAGGTAATATCAACATGTGTTTGGACCGATTCGTTTCACTTCGTGTCCTTGGCTCATGCGGCTATCTAGATAATCCAAAAGTTTTTTAAACACGTTTACGTGTGTGTGTATATTATTCAAACACGCAGTTATGTCAGTTTGCCTAGAGCTGCAGAAGAGTAATGACGTGGTGCTTGATTGAAACCGTGTGTTAAACTGTCAGCGCTTTTATGCCAAGCGTTTTATTCAATAAAACTTATAATAATTTAGTAATGAAGAGATAATTCGAGATGAGTCAATTTAATTTGGTTGTTGGTTTTTGTAAAATATCTGGAAATCCGAGGGAAATAGAGAAATATTCGTAGAAACCTTTTTCGTAGATCTTACCATTCAGAACAAAAAAGGTATCGATGGGAAATTTCCTATCTTCCTTAGATTCTGAGATATTTCGGAAAATCCGAGAATGCAAAATTAATTCATCTCAATTTGCAAATTTTTGGTCAATTATTCTTTACATTTCTCCAGTGCAAAGTGCAGGAGATCGAAATCATAATAATTAATTCTTTTATTTAAAAAAAAGAAATAATCGTCAAAAATTGTGCGAGTATACATTCGTTCAGTTCAAGCGAAAAAAAGTGAAGAGAATGGATTAAAAAATGGAAAACAATACAAATTGGCTGACAAATGTGTCAAAGGGGAGAATACAGAATCAATATATACTCGGTGATATTATCGGCAGGTTTGTATTGAATATTTTCGTCATTTTTTTAGTTCGTTGATAAATCATGGTGTTAAATACATTGTAAATTATGTACTGTTTATCTATCATCATTAAATCGTGGACTATTACTTGACATGTTTGAAAACACTGATTTTTTTTTGATGAAAGAAAAACAGAGGAATTCCCGTATCAATCATAATGTAGATTGCATGAATGATTTGATTCGTGGCTTATCTCTCATTTTCGTGACTTTTTGTCGTTTTCTCATTTTAGGGGAACGACTGCCACTGTGCACTGCTGTTTATATAAAGGAAAAATGAAATTTGCGTGCAGAATTGTTCCAAAGGTAAATTAATATCATCAGCACACCTAAAAAAACATTTCAAAAATTTAGAAAAGCGATTTTTTGCGATCGAATCGATCAAAACAATTGTCTTACTTATATTTTCGAAAGCAATGTATCTCCCGCATAAAAATCTGCATTATCCCTGATGAATCTGGAGAAAAATGAAAAATTCATTGTTTCGATCACTTTTTATTGCAAAAAAACGGATTCGCTGTAGTGAAGTGGTGAGAGGAGAAGAATCTAAAAATTTCCGACAGTTTTATCTATGAATATCTTCAAAACCTGTCGATTTAGACGAAAATGACGAGAGATCGTTTTTTATGAAAATTTTGTAGGCTACAAAAACGATACCTTCATAAATTTTCTCAAACCCCAAAGTCTCGAGATATTTCCAAAATAATCCACATCCGATTTGCAGAGTTATGCTTTTTCCATCACTTCCATACCAAATTCGATCTCAATAATTCCGCGAAATCTCTTCACTTTTCATGATATCATCGGTTGTGGTAATGTCATTGACAATGACGAGAAGAGAATGAATCGGTCGAGGTCTTTTACGATGGGATAGACAAATATTTCGAAATCAAATCGGTAGCGAAGTGCTACGAGAAGAGGAGCCGATTTTTTTTACAAATTCATTTGCAGATATCTCTCGAAGGAATGGGTTGAGACGAGAACTACGAATAGTCTGACTTGTAGAGAATTTTATGAACTTCAGAAAAGGTCTCGTGATAAATCTTCCTACATCTCATTGTTTCTGAGACATTTTCCGAATAATGTACATGTGATCGGAGAGTTTATCTGTCTTTATCACTTCTCTGCTGAAATACAATGCAGTCGGGTCATGAGACGCCTCCGGGGGGTTAGGGGAATATAATAAGGAGAATAGAGGCATGCAGCAAATCGCCTTTTCTCAGTGACTAAGCTTCAATCTTTTGTTGCGTTCATGAGACGTCAACGGATTCAAATTTAATGCCATGTTTGTCGTTGAATCTTTAGGATTCATACGAATAATTATTTTTATTATAAGGGCGTAAGTGCCATTTTTTAAAAATCTACAAAAATTGAATCTGTATTCATATTTTCATAAGAATACTAACTTACGCCCTTTTATTATTCAGCAAGAAAAATGGCACTTACGCCCTTTTCACTCTAGGGCGACGATATGTAAAAGTCTAAGGGCTGAAGCTATGTACTCTTGAACCATTGTAAAAAACCTAGAAATATATACATTGTTTCATGTTCCTTATTATTTATGTTAATAAAATCTTTAAATGTTGAAAAATGTTAACAAAGGGTTATCGTGAGAAATATCCCATCTCCTTTAATTAGCGAGATATTCCAAAAGACGAAAAAGTGTAAATGACTAATCTCGTTTTACCGTTTCGTTACAAAATTCATACCTTCTATCACTTAAAAATATTATTTGGAAAAAAAAGAGTAAATTATTCTTTTACAGGCAAAATTGGATAAAACCGAAACTAAGAATTGCATAGAGACTCTTCTCCGCCTGAAGCACGAAAACCTCGTAAGACCGCATATGGTTTCTAAATAATTTTACCATAAATTTTGACACGATTTTTCATCACTTCAACCACACAATGCTTGAGCTACACAATCAAGTTTTCCACTACTCCTCATAAAATATTTTCATAACTTGATCTAATTAACGAAATTTCACGTTTATCATGAAAATTCTATCAGCCTCTTATTCTTGACATCATTAGACTTGTACCAGTGTATTATGCGCTTCAGGTGACTGTTAGAGAGGCGTACGATGACCCCCTCAGAGTATACATAATAGAGGACCTAGCGTCGGGTGGTGAACTCCTTGAGAGATTGGCTTCCTGCGGTGGATACTCAGAGAGAGATGCGGCCAAAGCTGTTCTAGATGCAGCTAAAGCCTTGGAGGTGAAGTTATAGGAAGAAGGGAGATGAAAAAAGAGCGGAAAAGGCAGGATAACGAAGGATGAAGAGTGTATACCACTCGAGAACTTTGTTTCCTTCTTAAAAAAGAAGAATATTAAAAAAAATTAATTAAGTTTCATTATGTTTTCTTCTCGTTTTTTCATTTCATCAGTACATACACAGAATGAAAATATTCCACGGAAATTTGAGGCCGGAAAAACTTGTTTATGCTAATGAACACAGCGACTCGAAACTTTTATTAACTGGTATTTGGATGGCAAAAAATACGATGAATCCTTATAAATTATTGTATTGTGGTGAGTGTCGTAATAGAATATACTATATTATTTAAGAGGCAGGAAAAGAATCACTGAATATTTCATCACTCAAATCATAAATTTTTAATTTATCATTTGATTGTAAATTATTTCTTCAAACTTTTTATTTTCCTCTTTTTCCCATTGCAATTTGAATATATGCAAACACAGCGCCCGAAGTTGAAACTACTGGAGAATTTACGTCAGCGTCGGATATGTGGAGTCTTGGAGTCGTTCTTTACATAATGTAATGTAATTCCATAAATTTAATTTGCTTACAATTGTTATCACTCAATTACAATTAATTATAATATTCACTAGGCTCTGTGGATTCGAACCGTTTCGGAGTTCCGAAGAAATGTTTCCATCACCATACTGGGATGATAAAACAGAGGAAGCTAAATTTATAACTGCATGGGTATGCAATTCGATGATTATTGTAGTACATCATTGTGGTGGAGAAAAAATTTTGAATGATGATAATTGAATTTTGCAGCTTATGCAGCAACTTCCGGAGAATAGGCCAACGGCACACTGCCTTCTGAATAATTCTTGGATAAGAGGTGAAAAAGGTGGGATTCATTCTATGAAAGATACGGCAAAAAATTTGCGGGAATTTAATGCGAGAAGGAAATTCAAGGTATTTTTCGTGAAATTCCACATTTTTTTATTTTCATTTGAGTGACATTCTCAAGTGAAATTTGGAGATATTGAAATATGGAATGAAATGTGCTTCTATTGCAGGCTGCCACTCTAGCAGTTCGAGCAACTCACCGTGCAATTGCATTGTCACATTGTCATGAAGAAATTGTGGGATGAAATATAGACTTATTGAATTGTTTTTTTTCTATTCTTTAATGTGTGATCATAATTTATGAATCTTCGAATCTTTTTACACTGGTTTGAATAATAAATAGACCAATATTTTCGTGAATTATGATGAATTTTTTTAATCTCGGTAAAGATTCTTTCTACCTGTACACTCAATGGTAAAACAGGGCGTAGATGGATACTGCTTGAAGATTTCGAAGAGTTTTCAATATTTCGGGCAGTCAGTAAGTGAAAATCTAGATACCAGCAATTGGCCATGCCGGAGTCTGCATAGTTCTGCGTGAAGTTGAATCAAAAAGGCGTAAGTGCCATTTTATTGAAATCTACAAAAATTTATTCTACATTCATTTTTTTATAAGAATACCAACTTACGCCCTTTTAATATCCAGCAAAAATAGGGCGACGATATTACTTACCATCGGAGTCAAATTTTCCAACCAATTTTTTTCTTCGTAGAATGAATATTCTACCAAAGCGGATTAATATACGTTAATCCTCTTTGTTTCAACGCTAAACAACGTTTAGCAAACCCAACCAGTGTTACGTCAAGACAATTACCGACGACTGGGACAGTTACCGACCGCCAGTTATGTTATGAGAAATAATTTTTTGTATAAGAAATTGGAACCTTACTCATAAGAATGGCTCCAATCTTTTATAGAAAAAGCTTATTTCTTATAGAAATTTCTATACGTGTTACCATGAGTGCCACTGTGATTCCGTTCAAATGAAATTCTGTATTCTACTCGTGGTGCCACCTGCAATATCTACAGACGTCGGAACTACTGCGCTCAACTTGCGAACAACTTCACGTCATTACTGTCAGCTCAATCACCAGTTTGACTTTTTTTTCAACAGAATAACATTTTGTAAATATCCACGATAAACCCAGTGAGTTCATCAATCAGGTCAGTCTTGAATTTATCATCATCTATGCATTAACAATTTCATCTTTATAGAATTATTGAATAATCATTTAGTAAACACGAGTGACATAAGGGACTGTAAGTGACTTTGAGAATCGATAAAGTTACTATTGAAGTTGTGGTACGTTCATGCTCACATAAGTTCCAATCCGTTCGATTCATAAAGGAAAATGTCGACGTCGATGATATCAAATGCCAAACTCCAAGATGACATGAGCAGCATTCCACTAGCTGATGATGATCCACAAGGTATGATAATGATTTTGAATAGTTAAATGTGACCTACATTTCACGAATCGTTTACCAATTTTGGATACATCTATTGCATTAATTTTTGTGGGATATTTTGTTTCAGTGATAATTCCAGAGGAAGACGTTCCCGACAACGATTCCCATTTATCTGATGCCTTTGGTCGCGGTCGTAGTATGGACTCAATACCATCAACTTTCACAAATGGCAGCTGCAGTCCTAACAGTGAGAGTTATTTTCCCATTGACGAATTCCTTCATCAAATTTAGATTAGTTCTAATTATTTTTAATCATCAATCACAGGTTTAGATCCCGATGTGAGTCCAGATGAACAAGAGGAAAAGGCCCGATTAATTTCTCAAGTTCTCGAACTCCAAAATACATTAGACGGTATGTTATAATTCCTAAAAATTTTCACGGCAAAAAAAGAAGGAAATAATCTTAGAAAGTTGTTTCTCCAGATTTGTCGCAAAGAGTGGATAGCGTCAAAGAGGAGAATCTGAAATTACGAAGTGAAAATCAGGTACTCGGTCAGTACATCGAGAATCTCATGTCCGCATCGAGTGTGTTTCAATCGACGAGCCCCAAATCCAAGAAGAAATGAATCATTGTTAATAACGTTTCTCAGAAGTAAAGGTAGACAAGCATAATTTTATTGATTTTCCATTCTGTGAGAAGACTCTTCTCCATTATTTTTCTTCTGTTCGAGATCATAATGAACAGATTGGGGTCTTCTCTGACAATCTTAAACTGACAGATATAATATCTAATAATAGGCATTTCATGCTTCTTAAAAATTCAGTCATAAAAAATGAAAAACCTGATATTGCAGAGTGCACTTCCTCCATAAGACTTTTCCATTCACCAAAGAACGCAAATAATTTTATTATCGTCGCCATTTTTTTACTATCAAGTGTGTGTGAAGGCTTATTAATGCATAATTAAGAAATTATTGAATATTTATCTCCAAAAATAATCATTCCGGAATTGCAAAATGAACATTTGATACAATAAATTCACATTTTTCTTTTCTAAACCTTCAACTTTGTTCAAGTAAAAAGAACGTAAAAATCAGATAGAATTAATGATTCAATGCAGTACAATCACCGGAGTATGGTGTAAAAAAAGGAAAAACCTGAAAGATTAAATCTTCGAGCACGAGCTTTGCTTGCAGCACTTGTGTTGTACAGAAGAATTTTAAAATAAATTATATTAGAAGTTAAATATATATAAAACAAAACTTATATATTGCATAGATAAAAAGAATCTCTCTGACATTTTATGAATGATAAGAAGTGACGTAGAGAACTAAGGTTAACGATCTAAATTACAAAAACAAATGTTTTGCTGCTTAATTGTTTCTGCAGATAATTCGAAATGTTCAATCATTGTACAAGAATCATGATTCATGAATGTTTAACTTAGCTATTAATGAAATGAAGACTCATGAGCACAAGCTGACTGCACAATGTTTCCAATGTCATGTGAAATAATATTGTAATAAATACTGAAAATAGAGTTTTGTTTAAATTATTTTTGGGGAGAGCAGAGTAAAATGGACAATTGGACTTTATTTGGAATTTCAATGTTTTATGTAACGAAAATGGTTCGAAATGGGTAGAAGTATTTGAGATAGGAGGTGTCCTTTGATTTCATTGTAGAGCTGACGATAATTCCGATGAAAAACATGTGAAAAAATTAATTTTTGAGGATTTTTATAAATTCAATCAACATTTGTCTTTGAATTGGTTTTTTAAAATAATTTTTGAGAGCCCTGACGGACCTTAGAATCGTGTTTTGACCGTCTAATCGAGTTGTCCATGTACCCGACACTCACTCGATTGTTGTTCGCTTCGGATGAACGAAAACTGATCGATTTTCAATCGATCCTTCATCGATCGACAAAGCATCGATTGACTTTCGATCTCAAAAATACTCAGTCTTTTTTTCTATTTTTCCTTATTGATTGAATTTCCATTTAACTTGGCTTCTGCATGAATTTCACATTTTCCGAGTTTCCTGAACGATCCGCAATCGATTGAGAGTCGAGTGGATGGACAACTCGATTAGCCCGAACGACCGGTCCGTCAGGGAGGAAGCACTTATTCCCATAAATGCATTATAATTTCCGAAAAATTGTTCAAAGAAAATTGGAAAAATCTCCCAAATTCTCTTTTACGTTGATCTTTGACCTGAAACATTTCAGACCGAAAACCGGACAATCCTCAACTTTAATTCTAAACGGTTAAGTTTTTTGAAAACATCCAAAATTTAATTCCCACACTCAATAATCGGAAATCCCAATTTTTCGATAAAATCATTCTAAATGAATGATCTTAAACCATCTGATTGGAATGTCTATTCTACCCCACTTTATCTATCTGATAATATCCTATTGATGTCCAATAATTAAGAATTGTATAGCTTTCTGACCCCACGCCGTTTTCGGGCCTGATTTAGGCCTTCCATTTTTCTTTATACCAATCCACCAGCCTTCAGCCGCGTATTTACGTGATCTGAATGCCTCGTATGATCCAATGCTCCACTGCTCCCATTCCGTGTTGTCCTTCTGTTGTTTCAACTGAAAATCAATAATTCCCGGTAATTAATTTTCCTCTCTCCTCTTGTTCACTCGAATTACATTGTTATTACCTCACCGTACAGATGACCTTGCTTATTAAATGCCAAGAAGTGTCCAGTTTCTGGATTCTGTATTCTAATAACTCCGAAAGATACGGATGATACATTGAATAGAGCTATAATTATATTGAATGACGCTTAGTAAACGAGAAAATGTCATAAAATAGAAATCCAGGGTTAAATGGACTCTTGAAGAGATGTTTTATTTTTTAATTTTTTTTAACGTCAATAACTCATTTTTTTAGAACGAAAACAAAGAATGACCTTCGGATTTCTCGAAAATTTATGTTTTTCACGGATCCTTCCGGTTCTAATTACCGTCGCGTGTTGGAATCGACATCAAACGAATGCTGAGATCATTCTCCATCAATTTCATTCTTATTTTATTGACCTTGAACGAAAATTAACGAGGAGATTACCAATTCCAAAAGTAAGACAGAAGGAAGATAATTCAAAAAATCGCATCTGGTTTATTTTGAAAATATCTAGTGATCAATGAGATTTAGAAGAATTTGTCAGAAAACCCTTTTTGTAGTTCATCAAATTCTCTACAAAAATCATTCTTATTAAATTTTCCTAAATCATTTCGTTGCCGTAGAATCAAAAGGACGTAAGTGCCATTTTTTCTTGCTGAATAATGGGCGTAAATTATTGTTCTTATGAAAAAATGATTGTAGATTGAATTTTTGTGGATTTTTAAAAAATGGCACTTACGCCCTTTTGACTCTACGGCGACGATTTC
>JABSMS010009472.1:0-13916 GCA_018902275.1 Aleiodes sp. PSUC_FEM 10030003
CAATGCCATGACAATGTTATGGCAATTCCCATGACAGTTGCCATGGCAGTCGCCATGGAAATGCCATGGCAATTGTCATGGAAATTTTTATGCGTGTTATCATTAATTTTGCGTTTTCATTTTATTGATATTTCCCCTCAATTATTGATTCATAGGTAACTGTTATAATCGAGTTATCGAAATTTTATGTATAAAATCCATGATTCGATTAGACTTTCACTGTAAGATTTAGTATGATATTTTTTGTCAAAAATTTGTATAACTCGAATCCACCCATTCTACATTTATGATATCTTCTAGATATCATCGAGATCTCTCGAAAGTGTCGTTTATGATGTAGGAATATGGGATTGATAAAATATATACCCACGATAAAATTCCAATGGTCGATTTATCAAAAAAAATCCATAAAAAATGTATGAATCTCATTCGCTTAAAATTTCAGAAAATAGAATCTAGCTTAATCCGGAATACATTCATATATATCCACTTTATTCAAGAAATTCAGAACGAATTGGGGTCGAATTATAATAGCTGCAGGGGAAATTGAAATATTGTTTCCATGTAAACTTTTTCGATGACAAAATGAGTGATGAGCAGTATACTGGTGACAATTAACGTTTTTCAGATCTTTGAGAGAATAGTAATAATTTTCAATTTTAATATTTGATAGATGAAGATTTCGACTGATTTGTTAACGGAGGTTCGTTCTCTTCTCGTCCGCATTACGGACGTTGCGTACAGACGAAAAGCGAAAATCTCAACTGGGTCACTCATGCCTTTCCTCTGATTCAATTCGGACTTGTTGGGTTAATTGGACGGTACTAACATCTACAGAGAAGGTCTCCCGACATTTTTGTCTGAGCCTAGTCATATCGAAGATATTTGCAGAAGAAGCTGCTTGTAATTTTTTGATTCATCTCAATTTATTGTTTTACTGATGAAGTTAATATTATCTGCAAATAATATAAATCGATTTTTTCGATAAATTGATTTTTAAAAAATTATGTTAAATTCATGGAAAATTGTAAAATTCCTATGGATCGGTGCATGAAACTGCCATGGATGATTCTATCAACAGAACGTTCGAAATTTAATAATTCTATTTAATATTCTTAAAAATTAACGCGATATCTATCAAATACACATTAACAAATATAGGTAAGTGATAGTGCGTCACAGAAGGTGTGTAACACTGTACCGTTGTATGTTAGGCATTTGCCACACCCACTTTGCCCAACACACGTTAACAAAACTCATTCTACAACTACAACTCCATCAATAAAAGTAAAAGTGTGAACATAAAAGAAAAGATTAAAGCTACGATCTCAATAAAATTCTAATTTCCCAGCATTGCGAGTGCAAAAATCGCTAATTCAGTGGATGAAAAAAAAATAATTCATATTATTTTTTTGTGGAGTTGAGCAATTTTCACCGTTTTTTCTTCTTCAAATCTATTAAAATTTATTGAACTCGAAATAACTGAAAAATAAAAATTTCGCAATGCTAATCCGAATGTTGTCATTATTCAGAAAATTAATGGCCGGTAATGGTAGTAACAGTTCATACATGTTATATCATCAAGTTTGAAAGATACCTTGGTTACATACGCGGTATGAGGCATGCATGGCTATATCGCATTTTCAATGCACAACGATCCATGCCTAAATGTGTTGACTGAATTTTACTATATTCTCATATTATATAGTGAGTCGAGATATCTAACTGGTATGCTGAATAGATATGGACGTAAATGCCACTGGGATAAGAGTGAAAATATGCTTCTGTCTGTGATATAATCCTAATAACAATGTGAATTAGTGATTCGGAAATGAATAATATTATTGAAATTTGGAAAAAAATGGAAATAAAATTGAATCAGTTTCTTATATCATTGCATAAAATCTTGATTCTGAATCAATAAATTAAGAAGGGGGAACAACTTCCCATTAGTTTGAGAATCATTATAATGGAGAGATTGCATTCAATTCTGTTTTCTTTCGTATTCAAAAATTTATGACTATATATTGGTAATCTGTCGAAAAAATAATTGAAATCGGTGGTTTTCGTGATTGAAAATTGAAATTGAAAAATGCTCAGTTTCAAACGCATAGATGACCTTGAATGACGTCACTATTTGGGTCCTACAGCGTCACCTATCGAGTGAATTTCTTACCAGGCACGATTTGAATTTGAACCCGGGTGGAAATATGTATGACATATTTTGGCTAAAAATGTTATTATATAGCAAAAAATGACATACTATGGGAAATAACTAGCACAATTTTAACTTTTTTCATTATATTCTATTTTTTGTCATATTGTGACAAATTGTAACATTTTCTTTTTTTTTACCAATAACGACAAAATATGTAGGATTCTGACATTGGAAAAAATTCCATAAGTTGAGAGAATTTGCCATTTTATATTAAACATGTATAAAAAATGATTTGTTTCTGAACAATTCGATTTTTTTTTTACATTTTATAAAATATTCTTATCCATCATAATTTGTTACATTATGATAATCAATGACATTTTTTCTTCAGAAATGTAATTGATTTTTCGAACATAAGTTGTTATATTTTCCATGGTCATAAGAGGATATGATGTGAGGATATGACAAACCATGGCATAATATGTTATATTATGACAAATTTTTACATGTTACAATTTATCATATCGCGTTAGTTCTACGGCTGAAGTTAGAGTTCGCATTTTTTCTCTAAGCGGAGGCGTATAAAATAGTAACATATTCTCTAGCGTAGATGGACTCAAACACTTTACCCATCGGTGAGAACCGAGTTGTGCAGATCTTATCAATACAAATCGAATTTTCGGATCAGCCGTACGGAATTTCCGTACGACATCGAAGATAATTTCCCGTTCCAAGTGGACTTTCGTGGACTGTCTTTAGTCATTTGTATTCTGCTGGTGAACCCTTGTGGATCGCTATCAGAGTCAACACCTATGAAAATTTCGATAGTAAATATTTTTTCCTATAAGAAATTGGAACCTTTCTTATGAAAATGGTTCCAATCTTTTATAGGAAAAATTTCTTATAGAAATTTTCATATGTGAAACTGCCAGAATACAAAGTTTGACAAAGTGTTGCGAGTAATTATGTGAAAATTTGACAGATTTCATAATAAATTATCATTATTTGTCAAAAAATGATCGATTATGATAAAATTTCTCTTGAAATGTTGTTAAAATTTGACAAAATATGTCATGCATATTTCCACCCGGGAAGGTTATAAAATTGAGGTTAAAATTTGTGACAGAAAATACTTCGAAAACTATTTCACGAATATTATTACAAATATTGCTTCATACCCGATCGTTCAAATATATGGGCTAAAGTTCGGAAAGAACTATTCTTTTGTGTACCTGCGAATGCAGAAATAAGGAAAGAGTAGTTTAAAGTTGTCAAACATGTTAAATGCGGAGGTAGCACCCCCTTGTAAATCACACTTGGAACGTAAGCAATTGAGGCGTCATCATCCCGTCTCTTATGCTGAATTTTCCATATTTTTGATGATCAGAAAAAGAATTACAGTGTTAAAACAATTCAATCGCGTGTATTTCACACTTCGATTGCTTGAAAAATTAATTTGAATGGCTTGCCTTAATCTGAGACTTATGCAATCTTCCTATTTTTGGTTTTCTTTATCTCATATTACTTTGAATTCATCATGTAAATTCTAATTTCTTCTTACCGAATTGTTAACAACAAATTTACAATGTGAATCTTCACAATTACAATCAACATTATTTTCTTCAATTATTAAGCATCTCTCGAATAATTGCAAAGTCCAGATAGATTGACAACAAAATAAAAAAACTGTCATTTTTTCAGAATTTTTCAAACCAATATTATGAGAAAAAAAAATTGAATGAAATAAGACTCTAAAAGACACTTATAGAGACTTGATTTGAGTTAACAAAACCCATGATCCGCTTGCATCCACGTATTAATAGTTTACAAGATATCGATGATTAAAGTAGAAAAAGCTATTGTCACTTTAACAACTGATATTTCAGGGAGAAATGGTCGTATATATTGTGTGTATTCAGTGTATATATTGTGGCTATTGCCAGAGGAGATGAATTAATACGATAAGTTATTTTAAAATATTTTGAACGGTTTTCATCAAATTATTCGGCTTCTGATAGAGATATGTTCTGTTCGGAATCTTCTCAAATTCTGATTGCTTTTTCTCTTGTTATTAATATGGCAAAGACAGCCGTTGCTAACTTCATCACCTCTCTCCTCTCATGAATAATTCAATTTGCTTCACGCTTTTCTTTGATTCATTGTATCCATTAATTTATCGATCTGTTAGTATTTACGTTGATTACATTCTATATTTATCAAAAGTCGTTCAATTATCCAATTGTCGAATCGACCTCTGTGTATTGATCTTATGTTTCTTTGTTAATCATTAAGGGAGGGGGGTATACCAGTTTTTCCAGCTACATGAAGGAATAAATATTAACACACGCCGATTTTCTGCTGAAGAGTGATGGGCCTTGTCGAAATGATAAACGATAGGAATAATAATAATAATAATGCTTTCATCATCTTGTATTTTTTTCGCCGGTCTGGAAAGACTTGAAAAAAATTCTCTAAATACATTTTTACGGAAGTATTAAGGCTTTTTTCACTGAAAATTGTACCCAGAAGCGCTAATTTTACCACTTTGTGTAGGATATATTCACTCATTTAGTCTTTCCAAAATCTGTTTCTCTTATATCCGACGAAAAAGTAACATGAGACAAAATTTCATGCACCTTCGCCGTAAAAGTGTCTCATTTAAAAAACATCAAAATTTGAATTTTATAATTCTTCACCTTTTCCTTCAAGTCAAACCAGATAATTTCCACGCAATGATTTATCAGAATTTGCCATGAATGTAGGTATATATCTTTTCGAATGTGAAAAGAATCAATTTCAAAAAAAAATGAAAAACTGCATTTGGAGCTGAAGTTGGCAGTTTTGGGAAATATGCAGTAGGAAAGATCTTATTACTTCTGTAAAAATGCATTCAGAAACATTTTTTTTTTTTTTACATTTTTGGCATAAAATTCTGTCAAACGTACGTATGGGATTTTTTCTGAGTCTTTCCAGACCAGAGACAAAAAATACAACAAGGTGGAAACATTATTATTATTATTATTATTTCTTTCGTTCATCATTCCGGCGAGGTCCATCACTTTTCAGCAAGAAATTGGCATGTGTCAATATTTATTCCTTCATATAGCTGGGAAAACTGGTATACCCTCCCCTCCTTAACATGTTATTTCGTCCACCGTAAGAAAATCTGATTGTTTAAATATCAATGAATATAAAATACAGGGGAAAAGATGCATTACAACATAAATGACTATAATTCAATGTGATGCATACTTCCACGATACCAGTAAATGAAGTTTGCTTTGACCAGAATATTTTGAATAAATAGAACTTCGGTTCGTTCGCAAGTAGTCTGAATTCCTTCAGCTTTTTTGTATAATTCTTATTGTTTCATTTTCTCATCCATAACAGCAGATAAATTGTATTGAACTTCGATGAATTTTCAAACTAGAAGTCCCGGTTTAAATAAAAAAAGAAAGGACGAGGGCAGAATGTTGTTGAACAACACAATTTTTGCTCAGTTTTATATTATCTATTATTTTAAAAACTTTTGGGCCGAAATGAATTGTATTCTACCATTTTCCACCCAAAATTTTCTTAGTGTTCCAAATGAAAGTGTCAGAACCTATTTTTGAACTCTGAACCCGGATTTTCTACGTATGATTATTGTCTCTAAAAGCGAAATTGATTCACACAAGTTGGCAGTTAACAAAACAAAATTAATCAATTCATAGTAACATAACAAAGTACTTGAAAACGGAAAAATAAATATTCTCTATTTATTATTGCGTTGAACAAAAGAAAGTTATTCAGCATGAAGAAAAAGAAAAAGAAAAAAAATTGTAGATTCTGAAAACGAGTATGGTTTCTTTAATGTAATAGACGAATCCAGTAACGGTAATGACGTGAGATTCGCGCGTGTGATACAATACGCGGTAATTAGTAGTTTTGATTTAATTGTTACAGTGTATCACGCATCACAGTTCTCTATTATGGTTTATTTTATTATACTTTATTTTCTTTACGAATCTCAGATTATTTTATAACTGCAAATATTGAATTGTTTTTTATTTTTCTATTGAACGTCTAGATTATTTAATTCTCCAACGAGAATGTGAGCAAAGAAGTTTATGGGTATGTTAGCTTACAGCGTGGTTAATTATTACAACCGGATGAATTGGCATAACTATGCCATATTTGTTGAGGCACACATTTCGTTGTTTTGTTAATTTATGGAGTGACGAAAGTTCTAGTCATTAAAGGGAATTTTCCATCTTTCCATTTGCCTACTTTTGTAATGCAAGAAAATTAACAAATTACAAGTTTTTTTTAGGATTTTTTGTTTACAATATTTCAAATATCTCGAATTTCTTAATATGATGAGGGAACATTACATTCAAATTATCTCCCATGAAATATCTCGGAATTTATGCAAGATAGAGGAATTCTTTTAGAAACCTTTTTTGCAGCTCTCATTTTGCGCAACAAAAAAGGTTCGAAGGACGGTTTTGTGTTCTCACTCAGATTTCAAGGTATTGAAAAAAAAACGATCTTTATATAAAATTGCCACGTTTTATTGCTGAATTCAACTTTCCATTCAAAACTTCCTGCTAAAAGTATTGATAATACGAACATAGAGAGAAATCTCCAATGTCCACTTGACAAGATTAACATTGTCGAAGTCTGTTACATAATAGCCACGATAAATGCTAGTATGAATACATAGTAAAAATCGTTGAGTTTTCTGATTGATATTCCGATAGATAACAACTACAGTGCCACACTTCATCACGATATTAGGGATGTTGGGATACTACTGCTCCTTAGCATAATGAAGATGCAGATGTATTTGTTTATTTTATTTTTTCTCTTTTAATTTTTTTGCCCCTGTGAAATCCTTTTCTATTTAACTAAAAATTATATTCAATAATTTGTAATCGTCATCTTTTCATGTAAAAATTTTGCAAGGTTTGTTTCGCTATATTATATGATAATGTCAACTTTTAATTCTGAAGCTAGCATTAAGAAATATTCAAATACTTCGGCAATGTTGTTTTTTTTGTAAATCTCTTTGAACGGTGGTAGCTCAACATTAGAGCTATCATTCGAATCCCATTTGGCCATAGGTTACCGGACATTTTGCAATGATTTTGTTATTCAAATATTTCAATTTTAAAATTCAATTATAGATTCTGAGCCATAAGAAAATATTCTAAACATCTCAAATTGTGAGGTTTACGGTGTAAGGAAAATTCATTTAAGAAAATCGGACATTCCTTCTTTTGATCGACATTGAGATATTTTTTCATAAATAATTCATAAACAATTTATTTTTCACTCTCAAAACCATTTTCTTTAAATCGTAATAAATATTTTCATATTCAGAATTTCTTTCCATTATTTATTTATAAAAAAGGAGTATTAAAAAAAAAAGTTATATATTGCAAAATGTAATTTGAGTAATGCTGACTATCCATATAATTTTTTCAAATTTTTCTGACGCGATTTAATTAATAATTTTGACAATTAGGAACATTAAAGTGTACAATGTGGTCAGTACAAAACTATTGATGGCACTTGCATGACCTTAATGAAGCAAAGTTGTTGAGGTCTCCTTCAACTACAATTTCAGAGCACCTGAAATCGTATTATTCTTTCTGACCGGCTCGGTTCAATTAGATAATGGAAGTTGAGTAAAATATAAATAAAGACTAAAATTAACTTCATTCTGAATTATCGTTATTCCATGGTGGGGGGAGATATGGAAGTAACTAAAGGAATAGTGATTGCGTGGAAAAAAAAGATTGGTAGGAATTACTCGGATTCTCACCACTTTTGACTGAAATCTTCCTACAGGCGTGCCCCAGTACAAAATTCGATTATTTTCACCAAGAAGTAAATATAAAAATTGGAAACGCCTGTGCAATAGTATATTTCCGGACTATTGGCATGGGATTTTTTTACTCATGTGCAATTGGCAGTCCGAGCTGAAGGCGAGGCTGGCCAAGCACGCAAGTAAAAAAACTCCATGCCGACAGTCTGAATATAATTTTTATGTAGTGCTTTTCACTTTTTCGAGTTTGGGAAGCATGAAATACCAATTCCAAGTCGAAAAAAAGTGAGAGGCAGTGCAGGAAAATAATTGATGATTCATTTCGACCAGTTTTCTCGCTACAATGTGCCTATCACTACTAAGCTCCATAAAAACTCTCATGTATAGTCATGTATTTATATTAGAGTATATGAGAAATCGTCTCATTATCCTGATTATTATCCCTTTGAAGCATACATTTTTCAAATGATCGTATCATCATGAAAATTCTTACTCCGAAGTCTTTGGGGTCACTCATGACGAATCCGTTATCAGATTCCCGAAATTCAAGATGACGGATTAAGGGGAGGAGGGGGGGGTAGACACCGACAATTAAATGATGAATTTTAAAAATCTGATATAAGATTCGTAATCGATCGCCTCAAAACCCACTCTCACTAAATTTCAAGTTATTTCGCCGGAAAGATTCTGCAAAAAGAATTTTCCCAAATAAAACCTCATTTTTTCTAGTTTGTTCACAAATCTAATTTTATAAGTAATTATGCTAATTAGACTGTATTTTTGTGTTCTTTCATCACTAAAGTAACGAGGAAGTGCTAAAAACCGCATCTGAATACGTAAAACAGTAAATAAATTAGGGAAATTAAAGGGAATGCAGGTGGTAGCGTGGGTCACTACCACGCTTCAAAGGGTTAACATAAGGGGATGAGAAACATGGAGAGCTGCAAGAACACGTGTCAACAGTATCAAGTGAAAATACATTTATTTCAGGATTTCATAATGTCGTAGGTGATGGCCAGGAAATATTCAATTTCCTTTATTTAGTTACCACCATTTTTAATTATTAATAATTACCAGACTGACAACCGAAGGATTGTTAAAGAATCGAATTCCGGGAGAACAGGAAATGTTCAAGTGATGTTGGAACTCACAACCTTCAGATTACCGGTCTGATGCTATACCAATTGGACTACCGGGACAATACAACAACTAATGTTTGACATATGTTTTAATTCAAAATATCAGAGAAAAATATCTTAAAATTGAGAGTATCTTGAACTTGAGTAACTGAAATCGAAGATGTTTAAAATTGAGATAAGTTACATGTTTTAAAAAATTGTAAAATATTATTTTGCATCTGAAAGATTAAGTTAAAGATATTCAGTTCCTTTTTATGTTTGAAGTTAAGACAGTTTTTGATTATTCAATCATTGGAGCATGAAGATATATGAAGAGGCTCAATTGCTAAATGCTATCCAAACACACCAGTATAAAGCATCTTTCGTGCCATAAGGACGTATTGTAAGCTTCTACACAAATATGGAAAGAATGACAAAGTGGATTAAATAAATAATAAAACGAAATAAACATTAATTTTCTTCAATGTTTTCAGCGTCTGAGTCCAGATATTCATCCAATCCATTTCCTGCGCTATTGTTCTGAAACAAATGAAGATTTGTCAAATTTTAATTCAAAATTCTCAGCACTCCTTCAGATTTACCTTTTCTCAGTTGTCTTTCTACATCTAGATACTGAAATGTGTTTTCTATTATTTTTATTACTTATCTGGTGTGACACGAGACGTACACATTTATAGGTATGCCAGTGGAAAATTCACGCATTTCAGATTCAAACATTTGTAAATAACTGAATCGCCACTGCTAAATACCAAATCTATGAAAGGTTTTAAAAATGCCTTAAGGCGTCATTCTGGTTCCGGCGCTCGAAAAAAAAAGCCAATATTCATGATTTTTTTACACAGAAACGATTATAGATATTAATGTTAAATTTATTCAGCTCAACAAATACACTCTTAAATAATACAAACAATATTTGCTTTTATTTTTTTTTTAATTTTATATCAATGAACAACGGGTGAATGGAGCTCCCTGAGTTTTTATTCGCTGGATCACCGAGATCGCCGGGCAGGACCACTGCCTCCGGAGTGACAGGTTACGACGCCGAAACGAGGAGTTCGCTCCCTTTGTATGTACTCGATGGTAGCTAGGGCGGTACTGATTCGCGATTCGTTTTTTCTTTTAGAGAAAGAAGAATTTTTTTGATGATTCGACAATTCATCAGATGTGAGTTGCACGGAATGTGAACTGTCACGTGATCGAATTCGCGAACACCTGCATTGGGCCAAACGGCTTTGGGCAGCGCATTCCGCAGAATCGCTGATTTAATGCTTTGAAATATTTATAGAAGAAAAATTCAAAGAAAATAAAATGATACCGAATATGACACTAGTGAAGACAGAGTTATCTTTGGAACTTCATTCTTCATAAAAAATTCAAGAACGATATGATTTTTAAGATATCCTAAGCATTGAAATTTCAATAAGCAATCTGAATTTTCAAATACGAATAAACAATAAAATAATGTATGAACTCCAATTCTCTATTAATAGAGAATTCAATGCAACAAAACTTTGAATTTTCATGAATCGCCTGAAATTTCATTGATTCACTGAATTCACTTCCAATGTGTACAAATAATCATAATTCAATGGAAATTTGACCAACAATTGCAATAAAATTTCAAAGGTTATTTGATTATTTTCATACCAAATGAATTTTCAAGGAATAAATTCCCTGAAATTTTAAGCTAAGTAAAAGTTTTGCAATATTTCAAATATTTTTTCGTTCGACTTCAGTTAATAATTTTCTAGCCGTGTTCGATGCCAATAAATGAAGTTTGTACTAACCAAAATATTTTGAATAATGAAAACTTTAGTTCGTTTCCAGGAAGTATGAATTCCTTGGCTCAACAAAAAGTTCGGACACAGAACGTTTCACTCTTTAGAACGGAGATTTCTGGAGTTTTCTCTGTATCTCAATTATCTACCGAGACGTTTAACGGTAAAAAAAATCTCGTGGTGCTCATCGACAACGCTAATTTTTTTGTCAAATTTTAACTGCAAATATCTCGATAAATACATCAAGAAGAGAAACTTTCTTTTGTACCGAATTTGTTGTGGCATTGTCCAGCGTACTAACCCCAAATTGCAAGCAAATTGCACGAATTGAAATAATTTTCAACAATGTCGCCAATCCAGCTGTTGCACAGGTCGAGTGTCAAATTAGACCCGACACACGCCCGAATTCATCCAATCGATAAACTACGTGAAAATGATTATCTCTTTCAATAGTGAAGGGCAGTGAAGAAAATGAAGAAAATTGAATTGTCTGCAGAAAAATGTTTCTTTCAGAAATTCTATGAGCCCAATAGTTCCCGCGATATCCGCAGAAAATTTACATGTCACTCTTCCACTTATCTCCTTTCACCACTTCATTACATAATTATCACAGATAAAAAAAAATCTATCAGATCGTCAATCAGCACGGAAATCATTGAATGTGATAGAAAAAAGAGTCGAATCGACCTCAGCCCATAAACAGAAAGGTATCTATCGTATGGGTTTATTACAAAGGATAGTGTATAAAAAATATTCGATTTACTTTTGGCGATTAAACAATGGATTGTTATGATAACGATTATATCCATCGAAAAAAAAAATCATTCCAATGACCATGAGTTCGCGGATACGTTTGATTAATCGACTCAACGATTGAGGTTTCTAAATCGGTTCAATACAAGGGCGTTGTCTGCATTCGACAAGCAAGGTCTTTTGTTCATCAGAAGTGAGAGTGATACACTTTTGGATAAATAACTATTAGCTAACTAATATACTCCAATTTTTTTTTCTTATTCCATTTCACTTCCTTTAAGCTCAAGTGGTAAAGAACCACTTCAGTGTCAAAAAACTTTGAGACTAACGATACTAAAATAGAGGTGCCAAATACAAAATGACTCAAGAGATATCCTAGTACTATCTAGAATTGTGCAATTTGTCAATGAAAGTAACAAGTATTCAAATGTTATTGTTTCTTTTTGGTTGAACCTCAGAGCAATCAAAAGTTTCGGGTAGCGGACATTGTCTTCAACAATCAATGTCTTTACGTGTTTGAATGCAGCGAACTCCAGAACGAGATTGTGAAGAGGTTTGCAGAAAATAAACGGTACTCAAAGAGAGTAAAAAGGAGAAAGTTCAGAGAAAAACGAGAGAAGAAGGAGAGAAAAATATTGAAACGGAACTTGGGAAAAAATAAATAGAACAAATTTTTTGAAAATTTCGGTTGCTTTCTTTTTTATTTCTTTTCTCTTCCTCTCATCTCATTTTTTCTTATTTTCTTTCACCCATTTCTCAACTTACTCTCTTTTCTTCTTAATTTTTTTTCATTTCTATTTTTCATTTATGCCAGTGAGAGATGGATTCTGGGGAAAAAAAATAATTCAGAGGTAAAGTGAGACAGATCTTTTTTTCTTCTCGAGTGAATTTTCGTTCCTTATCTCGGGACGAAAGCTAAATGTAAGAATTTTACTAGATACACTGTTTACGAAGCACGAGGTGAACCACAAAAAACTCTGAAGTAAAGATTTTGAACATGATAATTCAATTTTTATATTTATTTTTGGGAAATATCTCAGAAACGAAGCGATATCGACATTCTTATAGACTTTTTTTGTAGAGGAAGATTCGAGGTACAACAAAGTTCTCCATGAAAATTTTTCCATCTTGCTTAGTTTTTGAGATAAATTGAAAAAATTGATGGTACAAATAATTGACTTATTCTGCTTCAGCTCTTCGCTTCTAAATTTCTAATTTCAGACTTTCTCACAGTGCGACTCAGTGATGCAGTTACGCATGAACAATTTATGGGTATTATTGGAAATCACCTTAATCGTCGGAGGAAGCATTAAAACTACACGAGAACAGCAGTCGTGGAGTGGAGTGCGAAATACTTGTTTTTTTTTCTTGTAAACTATGTTCGATGTTTTGCTTAATGTTATAAAAAAAATATTGAATGAGAAGAATAATGTTGTACTGAATTGTTTATTTTTCTTGAGAAATTTAAGTGAAATTATTGATGAAACAAACAAGAGATGCAATAATACCAAAAAATGAATACATTCGCTTTCTTTTATAGATATCCCTTCTCTCAGTTTCCTCTCATTTTCATCTTGTTTTTCGCTCAGTTTTCTCTTGTTTTCCTCTCCCTTCTCTCATTTTTCCCTGAATTTTTGCCATTCATCTTTCTTTCCTGTGAATAACGAAATCGGAGAATTTTTGAAATAGAAGAAAAATGAAAAGAGAGAATAAAATGACCACATAAAGCAATTATAAAATCCGAAAAAATATCGTCATCCTAGAATCAAAAGGGCGTAAGTGCCAGTTTTCCTTGTTGAATAATAAAAGGACGTAAGTTAGTATTTTCATGAAAACATGAATGTAGATTCAATTTTTGTAGATTTTTAAAAAATAGCACTTACGCCCTTTTGACTCTAGGGCGACGATATAGAGTCAATAAACAGCGTAATTAATGTTACCCAAAAAATAAAATTCGTCTCGTTTGTAAAGTGAAGTTCTCTTATTATGGAAACGTCAAAACATGGACCGTTCAAGACAATGTCCGCTCACCGACTCTATGAGGATGATTGCGATGTATTCCCATAGCGTTGAGTGTTATGTGCGCTGAGTACAAAGTACACTTCGATCATAATAGGATCAAAGTATATTGATAGTTTCATAACAGAACAGCGTAGGAGCTAAAATCACTTAATTTCGAACAAGCGGGGTCTGAAACATGTTTGTCAGTTCTTATGCTGTAATTTTTAGATGTAATCCCTCGCATTTTTTGTCTGGACGCGCTTCTTTGTTATTAT
>JABSMS010009483.1:0-13914 GCA_018902275.1 Aleiodes sp. PSUC_FEM 10030003
AATTAATTAATTATGAATTAATAGATAAAAATAATTTTTTACCATTTTCAGGTGTTGGAAAGAGTTCCCTCCTCCTGAGATTCGCCGATAATACATTCAACGGAAGTTACATAACAACAATAGGGGTTGATTTTAAAATACGAACAGTTGAAGTTGATGGTGAACGTGTTAAATTACAAATATGGGATACAGCTGGACAAGAAAGATTTCGCACTATAACATCGACTTACTATCGTGGTACACATGGTGTGATAGTTGTTTACGATGTAACTAGCGGTGATTCGTTTGCTAATGTCAAAAGATGGCTGCATGAAATCGAGCACAATTGCGATATTGTTAATAGGGTTTTAGTTGGTAATAAAAATGATGCGCCAAATCACAAAGTCGTACTGACTGAGGATGCACAACGTTTCGCTAATCAAATGGGTATACAGCTTTTTGAAACGTCAGCTAAAGATAATATTAATGTAGAAGAGGTAATTAATATTTTTCATTGAATTAATTAAATTCAGTTTCTTTGATTTTCATGAAATATCTCGAAATTTCCGCAGCTGAGAGCAAAAAAAATATTTCTATTATTGAATTTTTTCAGACAATTCAAATGTTATTATTCATATCGTCAAAGTAGAATTAAAAAGGGCGTAAGTGTCTTTTTTTTGCTGAATAATGAAAGGCCTTAGCTTTTTATTTTTCTGGAAAAATAAAAGGTTCAATTCTTGAAGATTACAAAAAATTGCATTTACGCCCTTTTTCACCGGAGAAAATTGATGAATATTACATGTAGTTGAATGGAAAATTGATAAAAATTGTCTTCGCCAAAAATAATAAAATTCTGGAATTTTTTGAGCATTTAGAGTAATTCTGAATTCGATTTTCGAAAAAACTTTCATAATTATTATTAGAATTCTTCTTTCTTCAATGAACATTTCCTCCAATAAATAAAAAGATTCTCCTAATAATTATGGAATTTTCATCAAAAGTCGTGTTTACAATTACTTTGTACACTCAACAAAAATTAGGATTTTTTCACGATTTTTACTCAGTTCTCATTAAACATTAAATCCCCTAAAAATTTTAGTAATTTTTTAAAACCATTTAAAAATAATCCATTGGATTTTCATGTTTTATCATTTTTTCAGTTGCTCAACATCCTCAATTTTCCAACCCACTATTCATTTATTCACCTGTGTTATTTAATTTACATTAATACATAAAAAAAAAAATTCAAAAAATATTTGCTTTTTTATTCCACAGATGTTCATGGCAATAACTCGTCAAGTTCTCCGCACAAAGAAAGAACGAAAGGAGCGGCAGGCAATACAAACAAACGAAACAGTGAATTTGCGGAAGAGTACGAAGCAGCATAGAAAAAAATGTTGTTAGCAGTTTACCTTTAAATAAAAATTAAAATATTCCTAATAACCAGAGAAGTGAAATGAGAAACAGAGAATGTTCAAAATAATTCGATGTCAGGACATCGCGTTTGCATTTCTTTTTTTTTGTGTGAAAAAAAACGTAAAGTCTGCAGTTGAGAGAACTTGAATGTTAATTCGAGTTAACAATCGATCCCCAGTGGAATTACACTTTGTGTTGGAATAAAGAGAGAAAATTAATAAGAGAACCATAAATAACAAGATTAAAATTTCGCAAAGTAATTAACAATTGCTTTCTTCTAACGCGAGTGTATTTACTTGGGGTCACGTGATTCTCAGCAATTTTCAAGCTTACAAAAGACAAGAGAGCATGCAACCAACAATTAATGAATAATTCAACGAAAAATCTGTAATTGTCGAGCTAAACAGCGAAACAAGGAAAAAGTCGTTTTATATTAAAAAAAAAATTAGACGTAATTTAATTAATAAAAGAGAAGAAACATTCAGTTGCTATTTGTAAAGTGTTATAAACATTGTTTTTAATAAAAAAGAAATTATGAAAAAAAAATTGATTGAAATTTCGCATACCAATTTCTTTTCATGATCATCGATTAATTTTTTTCACAACAAATTTATTTAATTCAATAAAAATAAAAATTCGTTGTAAATATGTATATGAATTTAGAACATTTTACAAATAGTTTAAATACCGTGGTTGTTCCCAATTAAATTAAAACCGATTTTTTTTTCATTAAAAAAACAAAGCATATTTATAAACTAAAAAAAAATTATATTAAAATACAGACTCAGTCGTGACGGTGACTGGATGAATGTCTGTGATAAAATAAATGAATAATTACAAAGTAAAAAATGATAAATAAAGAAACCGTTACGAATTCGATAGTTAAAAAAACAAATTATGTTCATAGATTCACCGACATATCAGAATTGAACTCTGACCGCGAAAAACCACTAAGTATTTCCACTCAATAATAAAAATAATAATAATAATGATAATAACTAAACAGAAAAATCATCGTCGTTAATCGTAATGTACCTGACGTAACGGCGCGACTATGTATGTACGAAGTATTACTCTAAAAACCAATTTTTATTCCTCAAATAAAAAGAACAAAAATAAAAATTGATTACGAATTGCAAAAATAAAATAAATGTTTGATAATTTTTTTTTACCAAAAATTGTATATTAAAAATATCATCACAACAGACACTTTATTAATCCTGGCAGCATTAATGTTAACTATTTACATTTTTCCTGTCTTTTTCTTATTTTTCCGTATAAATTATCCGTTTGAAAATTATCAAACTGATTATCCTCGAGAGCCTATAAATAATTATTTACATGAATAATAAATTCAAATAAAAAAATTTAATGTTTCGATTGTATGGCAACAGTGCTAAATACAAATACGAGACACCCAAACGTTAGAATCGATCCATGCGCAACAATGGCACTTCCCTCCCATCCAGATTGTGTATAAACATCATTAGCAACATCCTGCTCCAAAACAGAACACTTGCACGAACCTTTGCTATTAACATTAGATTTATTTAAATTTTTTAAACAATTTTTTGAACTATCAAAATTCTTCAATTCGCACCAATTGTCCGGCATCAAATCATCATTATCACGTTCTGTTTTAGTCAACAGCGATGTACAATCGCACGAATAAAATACATTGTCAACTGTCGTACCGTATTCACTGTAATTCAGTAATTCATAACGCTTCGTTGTTTCATCAAAAAATATAACAGCATGCTTAGACGATATACAATCACAATCACCGTACTTCGTTAACAATACATCACAATTAGCACCAGTACCAATTGTCATTGTTCGCCTTATCATGAACGCCGGCGGTCCTGGTTTTCTACTAAGTGGGAATAACGCAGCCCTGGCTTGATACTGATCATTAATTAATTTATAATCACTCGTCAACGGATTGAGAATTTGCTCCAATCGCTGTTGAGCAAGTGCCTCGAGCACCGGACGCTCCAGCAATTGTATTCCCTCTTTAACATCGTATCCAATTTTCCTCTCGTACTTTTTACTTTGTTTCACTGAATCTTGCTTGACAATTGATAATTCTTTATCGTTATCACTAAGTAATTCCGTGTTATCACTCGCTCCAACGTGATTTGATAAATCAGCACCATTTTCCATTGAGATATCACGAATTTCCTCGTTTCCATTAACCTCATTAATCGATTTATCTGAATTAATATCGATTGGGTGGATGAAAAAATTTTGCCTGTACGTATTGATCGAATTTAATTCCTGTGGATTGGCGTAATGATACTTAACTGTTGCTGGCACTTTAACTTTGCTTCTGTTACCGATACCGATTTTTACTCTGAATGGTGGATTAGTCGTGTAAGCTTTCTTCAAGAATTCAAGCTTAACTGAATGCTGATCGATTCTTCGCGACGCGAACTGATCCCACAATTTTAAACGCGTCGTTGCATTACAATTCTTTAATAAATTCTGATCAATAAAATGGTTCAGATGATTTGGACACATCCATCTTCCACTCGGAAACGCTGTTAGTGGTGGATCGAGGCAGTCTTGATGAAAATAAAGTGGACAATAATCACAGGCTATTAGTGGCGCTTTTTTACAACTTTTGCCACACTCGAAGCACAGTCTCGCTGGCAATGGAACCATCATACTTGAGTCTAAGCAATGACTTTTACCATTGTTCAATGATGCACTCTGTTGCTTCTTTTTACCGTAATTCGGATCGATTTTGTCAGTACCAGGAAATGTTATGGGTAATCTCAATTCTTTTGGCAGTTCAAATTCACGGGGATTTGCCAGCGATGCTGCTAATGCCAAGACTTCGAGTGAACTTTTATTCTTTACTTTTTTGTTGTTGTTTAATTTTTCTTTGTCTTTCTTCGCCGCACAACGACAGGAATGGCACATCCATTCGCCGTTCGGTATCTCCGATGGATCCAATGGTGGATCACTGAGGAATAAAAGAAAGGAATTATCGATGATTTAAAAAAAACGAGAAACTTTTCCCGGAAAATTGAGATGGAAGATTTTCGTGGAGGGGACAGCTACGGAAATGATTACGGAAATTCCTCTTTCTTGAATTTGTTTCTCAGGTATTTTGGAAAGAAAGGTTTTTCCTCGTCGCTAAATTCATGGGATTTAGCGGAAAAAATTAATGCAATTGGGTAATACTCACTGGCACTGTAAGTGAAACGATGCTGGACATTTGTCGCAGCAAATGAGCTCACCACCATCACTGCATGCATCGCAAGAGTCCCTGTTGTGTCCTCTGCCAGGTCTTTTGAAATATGGATGACGTTTTTCGTCCTTGTCCTTCTTGCTTTTGCCACTCTTCGAGTCCTCCGAGACTGGCGGTGCTATTAGTGCTTGAATTTGCTGGGAAATAATGTAAATAAATTAATAAATTACATCAACCTCATGATTTTTTACAGCAGGTCTCCGGAATAATTAACAGTGGAATTTTTCGTGGGATTACATTATTCGTCGTTTGATTTTCATACTCACTGGCATCAAACCACCGTTTGACGATAGACCATACTCAACGGTTCCCATTTTTTGTGGTGTTAATTATTTAATTGTGTTTGATGAATTATTTTTTTTAACAATTCAAAGAGACACAAAGCGTCTGATCAAACACCATTCACTACAACAGTTTCATCGTGGACTGGAGTTTCTCACGTTTGTTCGAAATAATTGAGAACCACTTTTTCAAACGCTGGTTTTACACGTGAAAGTTAATAACCACTGAGCTCTGTTTTATCGGCGAATGATTAGTTTCGCCGCATGGATTTTTAGAAGTGTTTGGTATAACCTTATCTTTTCGAATTGTCAATGATGTGAAGTGAAGTATTTATTCTGGAGTTGTTTTGCCATAGAAATTGGAACAATGCGGTACGGACAACTGGTTATGGGCCCGGCGGGCAGCGGCAAGGTAATAAATCGATTAAATGAATTAATTGTTGAGTTTGATGATTGTTTATTGAGGACTGTCACTTGTTTTTCGCAGTCGACGTACTGCAGCACGATGCAGAGACAGGCAGCCGATGAAAACAAAGTTGTTCATGTCATTAATTTAGATCCAGCCGCTGAATTCTTCGATTATGAGCCTCTAGTTGATATCAGAGAGTTGATACACGTTGATGATGCCATGGAGGACGATGAATTGAGATTTGGGCCCAATGGGGCCCTGGTTTTTTGTATGGAGTGAGTTTTTTTGGGATTATTTGGTTAATTTAACAAACTATAAGCAGGATTTTTTAAACATTTTTTTCTATGAAATTTATGAAAAAATTATGAATATTTTTTTATGAAAATTTCATAATTAGGAGAATGCTTTTTTTGAATCAATAAATATTCCTTTTAATAAATTAAAAGGTTCTCCTGATAATTATGGAATTTTTATCAAAAATCGTATTTAGAATTACTCTGTATACTCAAAGAATTTCACAATATTTCACTATTTTTACGAAGATGTAATCAATCTTTACCCATTTCCCATTAAACTACATCTAATCTTATTTATTAATTATTTCCATTGATAGCTTCCTAAATCCCCCAAAACTTCTATTGATATTTCTAATGACATGAAAAAAATTCATTGGATTTTATCGATTTTTTCAAAGAGAGATGAGAAATTTCTGAAAAATTTCTGTATTTCCCCTAGTTTTCAAAATATTCAGTAAAATCCTCTACTAAAGTAATTAAAGATGAGTCAAAAATTTTATCGTCTCTTCGGCGAATATCTCCGAAACGAGTAGCTTTAACGAAAAAACTCAAGAACCCTTTTTTGTAGAGAATTTAATTCTCTACAAAAAAGGTCTCCTGATAAATTCTCCTAAACCCCATCGTTCCCAAGTTATTTCCAAAATAACCAAACAATTATCAAATAAATTAACTCATAATTTTTTTCTCCAGATATTTAGTTGAAAATTCAACATGGCTAGAAGAGCAACTCGGTGACGTCGATGACGACTACATAATCTTCGATTGTCCCGGACAAATTGAACTCTACAGTCACATGACAGTGATCACCGAGCTCATAAAAATGCTGCAGAATTTGAATTTCCGCCTCTGCGGTGTGTTCATCGTCGACAGTCAATTCATGGTTGACGCATCAAAATTTCTGTCGGGCACAATGGCGGCACTCAGCGTAATGATTAATCTCGAATTACCGCACATCAATATCCTCTCTAAAATAGATTTACTATCAAAGTCCGCTAAGAAGCAGTTGGACAAGTATCTTGAGCCGGATCCGTACAGTCTTTTGGCGGATCTCGATGACGATCCATGGAACGAGAAGTACAGAAGCTTGACGCAGGCATTGGGCAGATTAATCGACGACTACAGTCTCGTTAGATTCTTGCCGTTGAACATAAAAGATGAAGAAAGTATTGCTGATATTAAAATAACGATCGATAACATGATTCAATATGGCGAAGAGGAAGATGTCAAGATGAGAGACTTTGATGAAGGTGATGCAGAGGACGATTAATTTATTTACTGTAATTTACAAGAAAGATAAAAATATATTTTTCATTAAAAAAAGCTATTCGTCTTTTTACAGTACCATTTTTTTTAAATTAAGAACCTCGAGCATCAGCTTTCTGCTTCTCTCCGCGTTTTACTTGTTCCTCTTTGTGCCGATTCAAAAATTGCTCGAATGATTCACTCTCTCGCTCTTCGTTATTCGGATCCTCCGGGACTTCTTCCTCGCCATCGTCACTCGAGTCGTCACCGGAAGCTTTTAAATAAACATCGGCAATCTCTTGTCCACTGGAGACTGTGTCGATTCCTGAAGTCTTTGATTTCGATGCTGCTTCAGTTAATTTTAACTTTCGCATCTCAGTTTCCGCGGCTTTATCCGATCTCAAGCGCTCCCAGTCTTTTCTGTATATTCTGAAATTTAAGGAAAACTTTTGGATGAATAGGGGAAAGTGGGAAAAATGGAATTCGTATTCAACGGTTCGGGGCAGAGATTTTCTGATGATTTCATTGAAAAGCTGAGGAAATTTTAGCAAGAGAACATGTGTCAAAATTGATTTTATTGGAAATTATTTTTGAATTATTGAGAATTATTTTTTTGGAAATTTGATTTTTTTCGTTTTGGAAATTTGATCGTCCGAAAAAAAATATCTTCGATATTTTTCGCGATTTTCATAATACAAAACTTCAAAACTAAGGTGTGTCTATTTTACCCCACCTTCCCCTAATTTGAGAAACTTTTCTTTTAATTTTTTTATTTTGAGAAAGTGAGTTTATTAGATAACTTTTTTTTCTAATTAAATAACTTACGTTTCGTATTCTTCAACGGCTTCCTTCACGAGATCGAAAAACTCGGGAATCCCAGCGCCCGATTTCGCGGAAACTCCGCAACTTTTCAGATGAGAGTAAAATTCGTCCAAAGTTAGAGCCATACTTCTTGTTAAATTGCTTATGTAAGTTGTTTCTAGATCTAGAGCTTCTTGGAATGCCTCGAAGTCCTGCATCCACTCAACTGCATAACTGTGCTCGACGATATCGATCTGAAATAACCAATAATTAATTCAAAGGTTTTAATTTGGTCTCGAATTGGTACAAGTAGATGAATTAATTTTTCTACGTTTACAGTTTTTGTTAAATATCGCGGAAACTAATGGAGACGAAACAATTTAGGGGGAGATGGGGTAAAATGGATACTTTAATCAAAATTTTCAAGATAAAGTTTGAAAAATTGAATGGAAATTGAAAAGTGAAGGAAATTTGCGAAATTGTGTTGGAAAATGAAATTTGAAAAATTCATTCAAAAAATAAAATTTTCAATAAATTTTTCGTTTCGAGTACCCATATTACCCCGTCTTCCCCCATTCGCTGACTTTTCTTGTCGGAAAAAACAATGAAAATAATATTAAAAAATTTATTCACGTAAATTTCTCTATTTCCCTCATTTCTCCAAACATTCCATAAAAACTAATGTCAACGTGAACTTAATCCATCTCTCTCCATCAATTCTTCGATAAAAAGGTTCCAACAAACCCCAAAATTATTATCAACTCATTTTACCTTATTCATAACGACGATAAACGGTAATTTAGTCTTATAAAGAATGGAACACGCATAAAGCATGTTCGACATGAACGTCGCAGGACTGACGCTCCTCACAGTATCCAAAACATAAACAATAATCGTTGGAAACTGTGATGCCAACGACTCCGTAATTATTGTACCACTCGCTGACCACGTGAAAACCTCAATTTGTCCAGGTGTGTCGAGTACAACGAATTCATGCTGATCTCCAGCTTTCTCAATTAATTCAACGACTTTATCAAATTTTGTGGAGAATAAATTCAAAGTCGTGACGATTCCACCGTTCGGCCCCAGCCTGTACTGCTTCATTACTTCTTTGTAATTAACTGTATCCCTTATATCTGAAACAATCATTTCAATTAGTGAAATGTAATGAAACAATCATTCTCAACTTCGCTGAGTAATAAAGGGGAGTAACTCATTATTCTTATGAAGAATTCTAGATTAAATTTCTGTCAATTTTTAAAAAATTGCACTTACGCCCTTTTGATTGTAGGGCGACGATAAGAAAAACCAAATGATTTTATCAATTTTTCTGATTTTTTTTCCATTTTTTCAGTCTTTCAACATTCTCAACAATTTTGATAAATAATTGAATTTTCTCTTCACCTATGTTCGTTGGATATGGAACTTCCCTGCACGCAGGATCTAAATTAATAACGTAAGGCTTCCCACTTTCATACAAAGTCGATACAATCCTTTGAACAAACGTTGTTTTCCCAGAACCAGCCATCCCAAGCACAATAATACAAACTGGCTTCTTCCTCGAAGATTTGTCATCGCCTCCAGATGCTCCTTCATCCATAGCTTCACTCTTGCTCTCTTTACCGTCGCTCGATGTTGATGCAGACATTTTCTCCATCTGCACTTCTCAAGTTAAATAAATAAAATTACTGATTAGAAGTTTGCGACCGGTTTCAACGTCAACACACGTGGGACTACGACGCTTTTCTCGGAGTGAAACTCAACAATAAAAAAACATTTATTCGTGTCGATAAGGAAGATTGTGTCCATGTGATTCATAACCTCGCGTAAACCCATGTGTTCGTTTTCTTTGTTTACAAAGTGAATTGATAAATAAAATAAGGACAATTATGAGTTTCAATAAGACAAAGGCTGTGATTGATGAGGATGACGTTGTTGTGCTTTACCTTGGGCCACAGAGTATGCATACATTCGAAGTCACTAAAAAAATACTCAATAAAAAAGGGGAAATGGTTGATAATGTTTTTCAAACAACTTATGGTGCACTTAAAGTGTCGAGTTTGATTGGTAAAAAGTATGGTACTAAGGTCGAATTATCGAAGGGCTGGGCTTATGTGCTTCAGCCAACACCTGAATTATGGACTATTACGTTACCTCATCGTACGCAAATTATTTATACGCCTGATATTAGTTTGATTATTCATTTGTTGGAGCTAGTGCCTGGGAGTATTGTCATTGAAACTGGTTTGTATTTTTTTTTGAAATTCTTGCGAGAAATCGATTTCTTCAGTTTTTTGCGAATATCTTGGGAATTAATGGAGATACGCCCTTTTTGCCCGAAGGCTTTCTTGTAGAGAATTTTGAAAGCTACAATAAAGGATTAGGGTGAAAAGGACGTATCTCCATTAATTACTGAGATATTCGCAAAAAAACTGATGATGCAATAAATCGATTGATCTGGAAATTTCATAATTTTTTTGGGAATTTCTGTTTTATTTTAAAATCAGTTCCTTCAAAATATCTTGACAGCTAAGGGAGGGATTCTTGCGGGAATATTTTTCGTAGAGGAAAATTGGAGGTAGGAAAAAGATTTGCACAAATTTTTCGTGGATTTTAAGACATTTTTAGAAAATTGATTTTAAAATAAAACAGCAAATTTCACTTTGGATCTTCTTCTTGAAATATCTCAAAAACGAAGGGAGATAGAAAAAAAATCATCGAAACCTTTTTTGTAGCTCTGATTCTCCTCTACAAAAAAGCTCTCTACGAATTTTCCTCTATCTCCCTCCGTTCCCGCGATATTCTCAAAAAACCCTCACTCCAGAGTGAAATTCTCAATTTTTTTGCGCAATTATTCAATTAATTTAAATCCCATTTAAATTACAGGCACAGGAAGTGGCTCCTTATCTCACTCTTTAATCCGCACAATTCGACCCCATGGTCACCTGTACACCTTCGACTTCCACGAGCAGAGAGTGCAATTAGCGACCGAAGAATTCACAAAACACGGTCTAAAAGATTTCGTAACAGTTGCTCATCGTGACGTCTGCCTAGAAGGTTTTGGCGATGACTTGAAGCACAAAGCTGATGCTGTTTTCCTCGACCTCCCACATCCCTGGCTAGTGATCGATCACGCAGTGAACGCATTAAAGAAATCCGGTGGAAAATTGTGTTCTTTTTCGCCTTGCATTGAACAGGTTCAACAAACTTGTTTAAAATTAGAAACTTCTGGATTTGTCGACATAAAAACCCAGGAATGTCTCCAAAGAGAATTGAACGTCCATTATAAACATTGTCCCGAATTAAAATTAGAGTGCCTAAAGAAAAAGGTTTGTAGCGAATTTCCCAAAATTTTCTCGCCTGAAAAATGGAAGAAAAAATTAAAAAATCAATTTTTCAGCATTCGAAGGAAGAAGAAACCCAGAAGAAGAGCGAGGAACAAGAAAGAATCCTCACAGTTTCCCACCCAACCTCCACACCCGGACACACTGGTTACGTCACAATAGCAACGCTCCCCCCGATATTCGCGCGTCTCATAGACACGTGAGATTGACTGACCAATAAAATAAATAAAATAAATCATTAATTTTGTACAAAAGGAAAAAAACGATTTTATTAATTTTTAAAAATCAATAAAATAATTGTACATCACGAGTTTCCAACGCAGTGACCTCGTTTCTGCCAGCAAACAACAAGCAACACTGCATTTGTGATGGAATTTTGAATAAGTTTAACCGAGTATTTACAAAAATACTGTGTGACAAAGCTGGCGTGCTGTGAATTTATTACGAAATAATGGCACCGCAAGGTTTTATTGAGATTCATTTTGTGTTAATGGCAACAAGTGTCTCCTCCATTCTCCTCGACTTTATTCAGGTTTGTTGGGACTCCAAGTGAGGTAATCCGGCTTAGTAGCAGCCTGATACTCTTTAACCAGGCACTCAACAACTTCCCTCGAATTATCCAGTTCATCCAGATTGTCTTCGAACATTTTTTCTTTGCGGAATTGCTCGAGAAAGGCCTCGCGTTTCCTCAATTTATCGTACTGCTGGAGGGCGCGATCGAAGAGCGATGATATATTCGTATGATTGGCCAGCATGAGACCGGAAACCCTGTGTGCAGATTGGATATACGGCGATTTACGTGACAAAGCGACTTGGATACTCGCTGGTCCCCACGGAATGAATTGTGCTAATTTGCGTTCTCTTATTCTCTGAAGTGACTTGTGCACTTGCGTCGGATCAACTTCACCCTGAATTATGTTCAGTATTGAAATATAGCAGTGCGCGGCGTTCCTGTCGAGTGCTGTTGACACCATCATGTTCTTCGGCTGAAGCAAACGCCTCATGACATCGAGAACCGACGTTTTTCGCACTGATTGTCCTTCCTGATCGGTCGTCAGTGGTGTGTATCCAGTCATTAGGAAGTGGAGGCGCGGAGTTGGGATGAGCGGGGCTATCAAACCGACCAAATCGTTGTTCATGTAGGAGGGGTAGCGTAATGTTGTTGTGCTGACGCTCATTATCGTCGAGACGAGCTTGTTTATTTGGGTGAAACTTGGATTCTGGATGTGCAAACGGTCTGAGGCGATTCGGTTGAGCGCTGTGTTGTCGAGAACTACCACGCAGTCGGCACATTGCGTTAGCCGTTTCAAGGTCAGGAGAGAATTGTAGGGCTGCACTACTACGTCACTGAGGAGAATTTGTTTTAGAAAAGTTTACTTCTTTTTTGGGATAATTCAGTAGCGAAGAGGTAAAACAGGATGAGTCGATTTTTTCTCTCAATGGTTTTTCTGAAATATCTCGGGAACTAATGGAGATTCGTCCTTTTTGCCCTGATGCTTTTTTGTAGCTTTCGAAATTATCTACAAAAAAGCATTAGGGTAGAAAAGGCGTATCTCCATTAGTTTCCGAGATATTTGTGAGAGAAGATCGGCGAAAAAAATCGACATCCTGTTTTATCTCTTCACTTCTTAATTGAATGTTTTACCTGATCTCATCTTGATTTGGAAATACACTGTAGGTTTCGATCAATTTCTTCGGAAATCTGTCCGCCAGTGACTCAAGCATGAACGATCCCATGCCGGAGCCAGTGCCACCTGCTATTGAGTGACAGAGAACGAAACCCTGAGGAAATTAAGTGAATTATTTTATTTAAATTTTTGAGTTTTTTTAAATTTTAATTGGATTTTTTGGCACCTCGAGACTATCACTGCCGTCAGCCTCACGGTCGAGTATGTCGAATATTTCCTCCTGCAGTTTTTCACCCTGATGATAACCGGAAGCCCAGTTGTTACCTGCGCCACCTCCGTGTTTTGATAAATAAATATTTTCGGGATTGTAGAGCTAGTGAAATTAAGGAGAAATAATCAGAATTGGTTGTTTTTATCGAGCAGGAGATTTTCAAATATTTCGTTGGAGAAAGAAGGGGTAAAATGGGTATTCCAATGGAATGGTTTGAGATAGATTTCTTTGAATGATTTCATTGACGAACTGAAAAAAAATCCTATGGAAAACATTTGTTAGAATCACTTTTTAGAATTTTTCCAATTCTAAAAAGCAATGAGAACGAGAGACGCTAAAAGACTGAAAGAAGGAATTTCTGAAAATATCTTCGCTTTGAAACACAATAAAATGTTCTACGAATAAAAAATTGAAGAGGAGGAACAAAGAGAAAGGGAAGAATCTCGAATAGATTGAAAATTAACAGATAAATTTGATCCGGCAAATTCGATCCTCAGCGTAAATCACGTCTCTTCATTTTCTAATTTTCATTTCAAGGATCAAAATGTCAGGTTCAAGTGTCTCAGGATCAAATGTCTACGATAAAATGTCGTGCAGCCTGTAATCCCTAAAAGGAAGCATAACCAACGTTTTTATCCACTAGAATTCATCAAAAATAAATTGTCATGTAACAAATTCCGAGTAGTAAATTATTAAAAAAAGAAAATAAAAAATATGCACGTATAGAAAATTCAAAGGACTATGGATGCACATTTTTTGAGTATTTTTATTGTAATAATTTATTTGTTTAAAAAAATCCAAAAGATTGTCAGATGTGTGCTAATCATGATACTGAAAATAGCCGAAATCTGGATTTTTTTTTCTCCACCAAGTAAATAATTTGAAAAAAAATGCACACATAGAAAATTTAATAAACTACAAGTGCAAACTTTTAATTATTTTTTTTTATAATAATTTATTTGTTTAGAAAAATCCAAAAGATTTTCAAATG
>JABSMS010009494.1:0-13912 GCA_018902275.1 Aleiodes sp. PSUC_FEM 10030003
ATACAATTGAAAATTACCATTTTCACAGTAAGCCAGAAACTGATTATGGCATTTTCTTGAAAACAATACAGTATTACGAAAAAAAAAAGAAAAAAAACAACTAATTCTTACTATTGCACAATTACACTATATTGCCTGAGTTTGGTTTAATCCCTGCCTTTTCAATAACAATTTATGATTTTTATTATTTTCTATGAACAACAAATACATCGAGACAACTCTCAATGAGATCTTACTAATCAACATTTTTTTCAATAAAACAAATTGAACAAAATAATAAACAACAATACATTAAAAATTAATACAATGAAAAATAAAATTCTCATAAATTGTTTTCAAGGACTCCAACTCAAAATAATTTTTCTTTTTCTTTTCATCCCAAATTCGTCAATTATTTTTGAAAACACACTATCTATGATTGCACTCGAGTGAATAACGTTTGGAAGGCCATAAATTTTAGCACTTTTCTCACCTTAATCAAAGTTGACAACTGTCAGAGGAAACAAGCATCGTTTAAGTTACTTCGTATATTCTTCAGAATTATGTCAATGGCTTTATCAGATGTATTGATCGTAATCTGCCTTAAAACATTTAGGCTTTCTTTGTTCGTTGCATGTCTTTGAAACTACTGGATCGATAACCGCGGAAAGATTGTGCCCGTTATAAACCAATTTGACTGTGGCATTTGCATTAAACTATTATTAGAATATTCTATTGTCAAGTGATCTTGATGACCTCCAATCGAAAGAGGCATAAAATAATTCGTTCTACTTTTAACAATTTTTCTGGAAAGTCACCAACGTCGTTGCCTTGTTCCATTAATTTTTTGGAATAAAAAAAAATCAGGGTTTATAAATTAATACATAATACTCGTCTAAGGCTTCAGAGTTTCCTCATCGTACTCCTGATCACCAACGAGATACAAAAATTGAAAAGCTATCGCCAGCAAACTAATACCGAGGAGATCTCCCATGGAAGTTAAATAAGGTATTGCCGAATTATCCGGATCAATTTTTCTTTTCCACATCCAGTGTATCATAATGTAAGCGATATACAATAATGCTGCAACTTGGAGCATTGCTGCACAGAGATAAACGAAAATAAATAGTGGCGTCAGCGATGTATCACCCTCCTTCATGTATTTAATTAGATAAATAAATATGATGTGCCCCGGTATCACCATCGCCATCAAGACTCGTGTTGTTCTAGCGTGTAAACCTGTAATAATTATTTTTATAAGAAAAATTAAGCAAATTTTGTATTCAATCATGAGATAAAAATCGCAGATAAAAACAGAGATGTTATTTTATTTGATTAATGAATTAATCAAAAAAATGAATTTGGAGATAATTTCAATATTTATTTGAAATCAAATAAGCTTTATGGAATGATGAGAATGACAACATGCGCGTGTCTCTTCATCTTCATGCCGCAGCGTCAAGATTATCATTTAACTTTTTTTATAAGTCTCGTGATTTTTTATTAATTTCCGGAGGAAATTGTATTTAAAAAAATACAATTTTCGGATTCCCAAAATTTTGAAAAATCGAGTGTATAGCTAACGAAATTTGTAAACTTTTCAAATATGTACATAACTTGTAACTATTTATGTTGATAAAGCTCCTTCAAAATTAAAATTTTTCGAATAACTGGAGAACTATTGATTCTGCAAAAATTGTTATATCATTTTCCGCCCTAAATTTCTGTGGGTATCTACTGAAACTATCGATATTTCCAAATTCCATCAACGTCGTCACCTCAGACAACGAAAAAAAAACCATGACCAATCACATTACGAATAAAAGATAGCCAAATAAATTCAAAAAATAGAAAAAAATCAAACGCACAATATTACAATAAAGGAAAAGAAAACGAAAGCGATAAAATTCATTCCCAATTCATTTTTAATAGAATTCCATTCAACTCCTCAATTAAAAATATCTCACCTTTTCCAAAAAAACTGGCAATTGGTGTAATGAAAATAACTGGATGAGTTAAACCAGGTGGTATAAGAAGTGTACCAAGCTCTGCCTGTTTGTGTAATGCAGTTGATATTCTACTCGCTTGCACAGCTACTAAATTACCACCAACTCCATTAATTACTGGTTGAAATACTGTTAGCGTCTCAAAACGTGAGACCATAAATTCTAAAATTAATCCACCGCAACTGTGAAAACAATAATTACGATTATTTATAAATCCAAAATATATTAATCAAATTCAGTGATGAAGTGATAAAGAAAGATAAATCGTAAAACTTGGAGATTCTTTTGCAAATATTTTTGAAATGAGTGGATGTAATGAAAATTTGTAAACTTTTTTCTAAAGAATTCCACATATTTTGATAAATTCTCTTCCAATCTCAGAGTTTTTCCAAAAAAAGACACATTTGGACATATTTCCCAAATTTTTCTTAAAGAAACATGACATAAATCAATTTTCGTGTTTTCTAATGAAAAAAAATCTAAAAGCGGCAATAACATTTGTGAAATCATCAAGACCAAATTGTAAAAATAAATTAAAAATCAAATACCGTCTCGCATGACGGTAATAGTGGTCCGACTGTCGCAATTGTGCTTTGAAAGTGAGAACGTTTCGTTTCAAAAGTTCCTTTTCCCATTCATATCTGTATTATTGAATGTATCTAACCCGATAATCCCTCTTTTCTGCCGAGTCTCATCTAAATAAATAAATGAATAAATTTTATGTTTACTTCAACCGAAAAAAAAATCTCTAAGCTCTATAATCTCCAGATATTTCCAAAACAATGACGAGGATGATAAAATTCATTCTAATTCATCACTTCATTCCTGCATTACGCCGATTAATCACAATACCTGCTAATGAGCATGGCAACCATAACTGGCGTCCAGCCAGAATAAAGTACATCATTAGTGTACTTATTGCGTTTGGCAATCCAAACCCACAACGGTGTTATGAGAATGTAACAGGCAATAATAAGTGGTGCTAGCCAGTCCTGTTTGTCGATAGCTTCATAAAGTATCGTTGATATCCATGATAACAGTGCCAGAGATGTAATATCGCCGAGACTAGCTGCTATTGGTGTTGCTACATTGTCCGGATTGATGTGACAATGACGAGAAAATACAATAACACCGGCTGTTATTAAACCAAGAACAAAAGATGCTAGTGATGCTGTTACGAGACTGCTAGCACAGAGTAGGTAAGTATGGTCCAATGATACTGTTCCATTTCTGAATGCGCCCATTACAATTGCAACGACTGATCCAAGGAATCCAACGACAATTGCCTGACACTGAAAAATAGTTAATGATTTTATAGAATGAATCATTCAATTTTAGGATTATCCTTCACGATTATTTTTAGGTGTGAAGAAGTTTAATTCAATTCATGCAAGTTTACGTATTTCGTGCGAGGTAAGTCATTAATTCAGTGGCGAAATCGTGGAAGAAGATGAATCAGAAAAAGATGATCGAAATGAGTAGAATGGAAAATAATTTTTCTTTTTAATGAAATTGTGGAGAAAAATTGAATGAAATTTTGATGAATTCTGTGAAGAGTAATTAATTTCTTTCTCTTTTAAAATTGAAAAGACTATCTTCTCAATTTTTCCCAATTTAAAGAATGTTTTCAAATGCGATCAATGGATGTATTCTACCACTTCGTCACTGAATTATTAATCAATGCTATTATTATAATTATGATAAATTTATATCAGGGGTAAAGGGTTTTAAATGGATTAGTGAAAAACATGGTGACAATCTGTTCAACGCACGAGTCAGAGATGATGGCAAACATAATGAAGGTCGAGTGAACGTCACAGACCGTGAATACATAATGAATAATAAAATCGTGGCGCCGATGATAAGGATGTGTTCGGTCCAAATGGAAACTTCTGAAATTGTAGATATTTGAATTGAACGTTCTTGGAAATTGCTTTACTTATTCTGCTTTTCTTTACTTTTCATAAAAAACTGTAGTACAAAACCTTTTACCTGTATTAGTACTAAATTTCCAACGATCATAGACCATTGTTGCTTTGGAGCATCCATATTTCCGAGATTGGCCTGAGTTGATAATCGCGAGGCAAGTGTCATCTCCAAATTGCCTTTTAATCCTAATAATGCTGGAACGAGTATCATTAACTCCGATACTTTTTCGAATACTTCCCAGTGCTGAAAGAAGTCGTAAGAAATAATAAACTACTTTCCATTGAAATCGCAACAGGAAAATCATTGATGTTTTCATGAAACTCTACCTGAACTATGTCTAACACAAGACCAGCACCAACCATTCCAAGTCCAGCAACAAGAAAAGGTATGAATACTTGAATTGTTATGGCAAGATACGATTCAGCTTGCTCCTCTTCACCGCCACACCGCCTACTCTCAGCAACAACATCAGGTAAACGTCCAGCATCACCATTTTCATCTAATATTGTTACTTCGTGACAATCATCACCAGTAAGTGGTGTTGTGAGGGCCGCTGCTGTATTTGTCTCGGAGACAGTACGCGACCGGCTTCCAATCGGTGTCATCCTGTATGAATTACGTTTGCTCGGAAGTAACGGCTCCTTACATGGTCCACTGTGAAAGAAAAGATGATAATTATGGAAATAGTAAAGAAAATTCGAATCAACGAATTAACGAAAAAAATTATGGAGCAATTCGATTGGATTCTGTCGAATTTTTGTATTTTTCATTGTATGCTTGTCGAATTCAAAATAATTGAAGTAGCGGAATTTTTGTGAAAACCTTCTTCACAGTATGAAGAGGTTCCCGCGAAAATTCGTCTGTCTTCAAGCCTGAGATATTTTTCGAGGACTGAATGAAATATCGAAAACTGTTTTATCACTTCACTGAATTAATTATCGTACTCTTCGAATTTAACTGAATTACTACTCTGCTGTTGTGATCCCTTCTCAATATTATTCTGTTGTATACGATTCTCCAACATTTTCAAAGGAAACTTTGACTGAATCTCTCAGGCGAGTACATGAGAAACGTTGACGTTATGCGTGTAGAAATGATAAGATCTTCATATAAGAAAATGTACATTTCGATCATGACTGCATTATCAACATGCAACAATACAAATAAAATGAGAATAACAGAGAGAAATACTGTTTCATATATCTCTGCTGTTTGTCATAATACTATGATATAAATCTCTCCAATAATTTCAACTCAACTTAATTTGAGAAGCACTCTGCTTCTTTCTAATTCTGCATTATTCTACATTAATTGTATTTGTTCGTCTGGATGAGACAATAAAAATTCTGCTCATTCTGTTGTTTTTTATTATTCAAAAATTCATAATAAAGGATTTAAATTAATCATGATGATAATACAGTTAATTTAATAAGCTTGATATTGAAAGTAAGTCCAATTATATCAATTATTTTCTACCCTTCGCAATTTTAAGTCAAGGTGCGGCAAACTTACGTTGTCACTACACATGCAAATACAGTCAAATTGGCGCTACTTTATTACTGGCTTATACACCACTGACCATGTGGTGCTTCAGCACGTGGTGTGCAGTTGCAAGACTTACTGCAATCGTTCAACAAGAGTTTAAAAAAAAATTCGCAGTGTTAGGAAAAAATTATTGCATTTACAAAAGAAGAACGAAGAGAGAATAATAATTCTTCGCGCTTCGTTCTATAACTTAAATTTGATCGAACGTAATTCTCTCGAGAAATCGGAAATATCAGTTATTAAATGAATGAATCATAGAAATAAAAATAGTAATTTATTGATGAATCTCACCTCAGGGACAGAAGAAAGGTTTATTTCATTAAGTAGAATTTAAGTAGTTTTCAATAGAGAGAAATTTCATGGACTTTAGTAATCCTGATTTCCGATAATTTTTTAATGGAGTTACTCGACTATGAAACATCGAGTTAGTTTTTCTAGCAGGCCGCTCGAGGGGCCGTATCATGATGCGGTTACATCGCGACTGATCGAGCCAGACACGAATAGACGAGTTGAAAGAGCACCCCCAAGTTTCTCGAGGACATGACGTCCGAACCGCAACAGACAGGCGCACATTTATCGATCGTAATAATAATGTACATGAGAGACTCGTTACTCTAGCTTTTCCTAGATGCTTCGATGGATTTTCTAGCGAATTTCCCCAGCCCCCTCCACTGTAGGTGTCAATGAAACATTGAGATTTCCCTTCCCAGTTGCATACTGACGTGGGCGTTTAATTTCATGAAATTGAACATGTATCTCACGTTTGCGACCGTTATTCTATCCACTGGTTGATGGATGAATGTCTCGATTTAATTGATTTTCAGTTGTCCCGAAGGATTATTAATAAATATCGAATCAATCCTAATCTACAATTTCTTTACTCAATTCAAGTTAACCCATTTCTTCTGCTGATGAGAGAATTGCGCAATGAGGTGAATAATTTGTTGATTTGTCATCTAAATAGCTACCTCCGGTTGTCAAATTTGTACATCCGGTTCAACCGAAAATTAACCAAAACAAAAATGGTTTTGGTAGTTAAAAATAAAGTCAAGTCGTCCTTGAAGTAGTTTAAAGAGAGAAAAAAAGGTCTAATATTACTTCTTCGCAATTTTACTCATCTCGTGAATCGAATATGTAGTGCATTAGTAGTTGCGTGCCGATTATGTTGCTCGTCACTAGGCGATATTAAGTTCAGTCAGTGGCTAGTGGTTTAGTAGTGACAGGGGCAATTTGTATTCTGGTAACTTCTGGACTAGGTCACATCTATGGAGGTCCACTTTTATGATTACCCAGTTAGTACAATTTGGATTTTGTTCTAATTTTCAACACATGAACTCGGTCATCAGCTGATCTATGTACCTATTTGCAATGAAATCGCAAACGTTTGGCCTTCAACCGTAGAAACGGAGATACGAATTCTTTATTTTACGTTCTATTTCATAAATCGTTGCGAGACATATTTCGATTGTGAGACGCATCGAAAAAAAACGTTCTGAAGTATTTTTATTTTGATAACTCTGAAGTTGGTGGGCTTATGAAAATTTATGAGGAGACATTTTTTGTGGAGGATAAAATTTTAGACGGAAAAAGTATGAAGCTACATTCTTGTAAATCTCCTCGGGAATATTCGTGGATTATTCCGCTTCTCTGCTGATTTATTTTGACCGTGATATGAAAACACGTGAATTGGAGTAATCCGTATGTGAATTCATTGGAAAATTTTATTTAGCAATTACAGATAATAATTTGCGCATTAGATATCCATTCACCTGTTTCTAATCATCATGAAAATGGGGGGAAAAATAATGAACAAAAAAGCAAAACATTATGCATAAATCCCGAGTCCTGCTGATTAAACGTAGTTTATAAACAACTAGTTTCTCACTTTTTTATTACTATTATTATTTTTTTTTCCATCAAACTATGTTTACACACATACGCAAGGTATTCTTCTTAATTACTCACGTGGAATAAAACCACGACGATTTTTTCTCAGCCTTGAATCATAACTCATATTTGTAGATGAAAATCTCGAGTTAATAATTATTCAATCATTTTGATAAGTTTAAAAAACCCATTCAAATGAATAATCAGATAATCATAATATTTATAGATTAATTAGAGAAGCAGGTTTAATTGAATAAAATTACGCTAAAGGATTCAATATTTCCATTAATATTGTAAAAAGAGAGGGAGTACAATGGGCTGAGAGAGGCCTTGAAAATGATATTACACGTGGGGGCTTTTCATTATGTATATGGATGAATTGATAAAATCAATTTGAATTAAACTGCATTTTCTTTAACGGTTTATGTAACGTGAAAATTTCAAAGGTATTAATTAATAATAAATATTGTACTGAATGGATATTGTTTGGTTTCATAGATTATATAACTAAAACCTGTATTTCTGTGATAAATTCGAGTGATTTTCCTCGAGTAATTCAAGTAGATCACCTCACCGCGTTTGCCTACGCGCTTCCACTTTCGGAGAAGCGTAATTCTCGAAAAAATTCAATTGGCGAGGAGAATGAATGGTGAGTGGTGATGAAAAAATCAAGGAGTAATTTGATGGCATTGGGATTCGATGAGAAATTGGCGGAGGAAATAATTCGTTAGGGATTAACCTGTCGAAATTGGAAGTGATGCGAATTTTAAATTTTTACGATAGACAATTTTTACGATGAAATTTCTCTTCATTTTTGTTTTCACTGTGAATTCGTTCTTCACTTATTGAACAATATTTCGGAATACCAACATTTTCCATGGGAATTTTTTTTCCGGTAAATTCATTGAATTCGATGGGAAGGAAATCTCTTCTAACGTAATAGTTTATCAACGTTACATCATTTCATTTTTATTTCCATTTGAACTATGATGTTCTATTTTTATATTTCATATATCGATTATAGAATAAATCAATGCATCCTGAGGTAGCGTGTCTAGTGCGAGCAAATTTGCGTTTGAACGTCAATGTTCCTAACCAACCTTTTTGAAATTAAAAAAAAAATTGAAAGTAATCGTAATGACTAGATTCGTCAACTTCAATTCATCCACAGTTTTATCATTTTTCTTCGTCTTCCGCTCTGATTTTTCTGCGTTTTCGAATCTTGCCCCGAAAACTGACTTTACATGAGAAGTGACTTATGTTTGAAAGATAAGATTGATGATTTATATCATGAAAAAAAAAACTTTCAACAACTTAAAACTGCGGAAAATCCTCAATTTACGGCGACTCTTTTTCGGCGGGAATTTACTCCAAATTTCATCAATCCTTCGTATTCCTGAAGCATTGATTGTTCATTATCTCTCGCGAGATTCTCTCCTCGTCGATACGACTCCGGGAAGTCTCAATGAATGCAAAACAATTAAGGAACTCGATTAACTACGATCAAATGGAAAATATACTGAAACAAGAGAGACTGAGTTATCCATCTCGCTGACGATTACTTAAACGCCTATAAACTGTACAGTGGTGCGTTCCTCTCCATGACAGCGGGATATGCCTGCGGCCTCATCTAATTGACATTGTCACTAGTGTGTTCAGGGCCATTTGCAAACCACCGTAAATCAACGATTTGGTTCATTCTTCGAAATGTACGATACTTATTCTTACGTCAATCATTATCATTTAAATTGATCAAGATTTTGTTTTATCTTTGAATTTTATTATAAAAAATACAATGAAAATTTAAACTCACCTCAGTGAACGACTCCGGCCTCTATTATATGCATGAGAATTGAAAATTTCCTTCTCCATTTTTAGACTCATTTAATCGGCCTCGAATTAACTGAATAAAATACAATACAATTTTTTTTCTCTTATCTATCCATTCTAAATTTATAGAAACATGTTTATATTATAATAAAAAATTCTTTTGAACACAGTTATCTTGTATTAATTTCTTATCTCGTGACTTTTATAGTCACATCATGCAAAAATACGAAAAAAAAATATTGAAAAATCATAAAAATTTCAGCCTTCGACAGAGTTAACAATTTGTTTTAAACAATTTCATTTAAATTAAAAAATTATTTAATGTATAATTTTACAACCTTGAAGGCTTCCTTTAATGCTTCACTGGCGTCAATTTATTCGATGAAATTATTTTATTTTTGAATATTATGGTATGGTATATAGCATCACGTGGATTTGAATAAAAATGAGGTGATATTTCGAAGAAAAAAAAAAGCGAGACAACTACGTAATCAAATATTAGTTTAATACTTAGATTCTTCAAATCCAAAAGATTGTGGAATTGTTATCAAAGACAAAATGAGTAAAAGAGAAATGTTTCATTGCCATTAAATTTCGAATGATAATAATACTTCATTATAAAATAAAAATTACAGGGAAATTCAATGTTTTCAACATAACTCACATTGATTAATTGTCAGGTGCTAATGGAATTCATCAGTTCAAATAATTCCTTCGTAAATTTAACTTCAATTGTTCTCTTCATTATTGCATGAAATTACTCATAATTTCCGTTCAATTTCAAATGAAAAATATTTCAATGCTCAATGTTCCTTTAAAAATAGAAGATTCACTGAATAAACCGCGACTAAACATTTACTTTGAGTTTAAAAAAATTTCCGGCACTTTATCATCCGTAAAAATGTACTTCAGCCAATTGCACATCTCTCTAAAAAAATTGATAAGAATGACATAGTTAAATTCTCCATATCTCCAACTTCTGTCCGCATTTTATGACTTCATAAAAGACAATAAGAAAATTGAAATAATAAAACTCCAAAAAATCATTCGACCACATTCACGAAGAGCACATTAATATCGCTAATAATTTCACAATCAACAAAAATGCAATAGAGTAAATATCATCTAAAAATTTACATGACAATTTCTATCCTCAAGACACTGTTTGTTCAACGATGAGTAGAGTTAGTTGGCACTGACAGTTCTAACTATTTCATTCACAGTTACCAGTTGGTTCAGTGGTGATACATCACTATCCGTGTTATACGCTTGGTACACGCATGAATGGGGCACGTATAAACGCATGCGATTACACACAGTGGTGAGATAAAGAGCACAACACAGAAGTGACAAGGATCATCAAGAAATCACGGGGGAGGGAGGGATGTCATAGGTGGGCTGACGAACTTTGGGTAATTGAATTGTATTTTACTAATTGTTTCGACGAGAACTTATCGCAAAGTGAATCGAATTAACTGGATTATCCGCCCGCAGACAATGCACGACATGCAACTGTAACTGCGCTTTATTCAATGATTATTACGAGAAAAAAAAGTTTGCCAAATAATTTTGTGCAATTTACAAAATTATCTTATCAGAATTTTTAACAACAATATCAGAGATCGCAATGAATGTCTTTAGCTCTGATTTAAATTAATTTGGAACACCAATTTTTGATTGATGTTGATTGTTTTTTTCATTTGTTTTGTTTTTTGGGGTCGTGGAGTATGAGCATTCCTGATATCAAACGTCAAGTATACGTTTATATATTTTTTCCATGTACTGAAAGCTTATTGTATATATATATTGCACACTGGGGGGCTCTAGGTGTTAAAAGCCCTTGTGGCTAACTCGATGCCGGCCTATTAAACAGTTGAAGAGACTATTGTGTATAATAATAGTGACAGGGAAGATGTAACAATCGACGTCGCGCATTTATCATAATAATATTATCATTGATATATATATGTGCGTAATATAAAGCTTTGATTGAATGAATTGTTTATTGGAAGTAGAGAATGAGAATGAAAAATATTTTGCGTACACAGTAGACATTTATTCTATAACTTTTTGAAAATAATTTATCCATTTTCCATTCAATTATTTGATTTTAATGACTACACATTCACCCAATACTGGCTCAATATAAGTAATTTGTGTTTTAACATCGAAAAGTTCTTATGAAAATGAGTTATACTGCTTTTTTTCATACTTAGTAACAATTATTGATATTCATATCAAAAAACAACATTTATAATAGTGTAATTATGTAAATCACAGTAATTTTTAATGATTAGTGCACTAGAAATTATCCTGTAAGCTCGAAATTGCTCGTTTCTTATATACAAAAAAAATACTAAAAAAAAAAGAACGATATACAATTATTGGCATTCGAGAAAGTTGAATTTGTTTCGACCTTCACATATTCACTCAGCACCATAATGATAATTTGTATCTTACATTAATAAATGACAAATGAAACACAATTGTACGTAATTATCTATATTCAAAAATATCCTGGCACATTCACGGAAATTTTAATTTTTTTTAATTTTCACTGCTTTATCCATTGTCACTAGATGATTATTTCTTGCTAAAATATCATTACACATGCCTCACTTATTAATTTATCGTTCATAGAAACAAATGAAATTCAACATTGACTAACGAAAATATGAGTGGAAAACCAAAAAAAAAAAATAAGTAAAGATAAATATTAAATTGAATAATTGATAATGTCAGGTACAAAGTGCTGTTTGTTCCTGAATTATTTAATTTTTAATGATAATCATGGGATTGATTAAAATACTTTTATGAAGACAGTAAAATAAAATTGATTAAGGTGATGGAAGAAAACGTTAAAGACGACGTACTTTGTTCACTGAAATTGTCTCAATCGCCAACATCAGAATCACCATCACCAATGGCATATAGAATGTGAAATGCAATTCCAAGTAGTGCAGTACCAAGTAAATCACCTGCGGCAGTTAAATAAGGTATTGCCGAACTGTCTGGATCCATGCCTCTGCACCACATCCAAACTACCATCAATTGAGCGAGATACAGAAGTAAAACGACCTGGATTGACAAAGAAATTAATTAAATTTATTGCAAGAAATTAGAGTTCAGCAAACGATGACGTCTCCATTAATTGATTTTACCTGCAATAAGGCAGCGAATAGATAAACAATTATGAAAATTGCGGTGAAGGAAGTGTGGCCAGCTTGCAGATAACTAATCGTGTAGCTAAAGATTAAATGACCGGGAATGACCATCATTAGAAGAACTCTGGCAGTTCTGGCATGTCCACCTGGAACGAAGTAAATAATTATGAAATAAATGAAGAATTCATTCGAAGAATTGAGGCTGGGTAAGTGAATATTGTAATGGGGAAGCTTTGAGATAATTTTTTTTTAATGATTTCATTGACAAGTTGAGAAAATTTTCGAATAAAAAATAAGTGTCCTAATTAATTTTTCAAATTTTTTAGAAAAACAACTGTTTTCGCTAAAATTTGAAGGTTCAACTCTTCTCAATTTCTGAAATTATCTTTTTTTTTGTTCATGATTTTTATGGGAGATCTTCATGGACTCGCTCAAGAATATTTCGAAATTCATTAAAAATCACTTAAATCGAATCTAATTACACGAAACTGAAAAATTCCAACAGTTGCTCTTCTATTTTACAGAAGCAAAAATTATTTCTAACACGTTTTCCATCGGGAATTTTCTACGATTTGATTGGAAACATTCAGACCATCCTATCTCAAATGCTCCCACTCTTTTCAAGCAATTTCCATTGAACAGAATAATAAAAATTAATGTTTTACCTTTCGCTAAAAATGCGTGGAATGGGCTGACACAAATTTTCGTCATTTTTTGATTACCAGTGTGTTTTTCTTTATGTAAAGCAGTTGATATTCTACTCGCTTGTACAGCAACTAAATTTCCTCCTACTCCATTGATAACTAATTGAAATACCGCAATGCCTTTGTAGCTCATGATCGTATAATCAAGAATTAAACCACCGATACTGCTGATTAACATAGCAGAAATAACTGGTGTCCAGCCATGATCAAGTACTTCCTTAGTGAATGGATTTCTCGCTGCAATGTAACCCCATATTGGTGTCGCCAATAGACAAGCCGTGATTAACGTTGGTGCAATCCATGGATGACGATCAATAGCATCAAACAGAGCCGATGCAATCCAGGAAAGTAGTGCAAGTGTCGTTAAATCCCCGAGGGATGCGGCGATTGGAGTTGCTACATTGTCCGGATTTATATTCATTCTTCGGGAGAAGAGAATAACAGCTACCATAATGAGCCCGAGAAGAAAACTCGCAACTGATGCTGTTACGAGTGCACTTGCACAGAGTAATAAACCATGATGCATATCAAATTGTGCCTCTGGTACCCAACCAAGTATTACTGCCGCTAATGAAGCTAAGAGTCCAACTACCATGGCTTGACACTGAATCAGTGCTAAATTGCCGAGGATGAGCGTCCATTGCTCACTGCTTGTGTCCATGTGGCCTAAATTTGCGTGTGTTGATAGGCGCGATGCAAGAGTCATCTCAAGGTTGCCTTTGAGTCCCAGGAGAGCAGGCACGAGGATGTAGACCTCTGATACAATTTGATAAACTGCCCAGTGCTGAAATGATGAATTAATAATTTTAGGATACAACAATACTCTTCAAAAAATATTCTTAAAAAAAAATTGATTGAAATTTTCATT
>JABSMS010009505.1:0-13912 GCA_018902275.1 Aleiodes sp. PSUC_FEM 10030003
AAGACACCAGTTAAACCTGGTGAGAGAAGAACTCCAATTAAACATCCTGATAACCTCAAACCTGAAGGAGATTTTGAAAGACCTGAGGAAACTCGTTATGGTCCTGGTGAGAGAGCACCAATCGTTCGACATCCCGATAATTTGTTCCCTGAAGGTGATTTTCCAGACAGAGAACAAAAACCGTTCAAACCTGCTGAAAGAAGATCTCCAATAAAACATCCAGATAATTTGAAATCTGAAGGTGAATTTGAACGTCCTGAGCACGAAAAATTCCGTCCCGCAGAGCGTCCAGTTCAAAAGAGACCACAGGATAATTTGAAACCTGAAGGAGATTTTGACAGACCTGTCAAAGAACCTGTCAAACCTGGTGAGAGAAGATCTCCGATAAAACATCCAGATAATTTGAAACCAGAAGGGGACTTTGAAAGACCAGAACATGAAGAGTTCCACCCGGCAGAAAGACCAATTCAGAAAAAGCCTAAAGATAATTTGAAACCTGAAGGAGATTTTGATAGACCTGTCAAAACACCAGTCAAACCTGGTGAACGAAGAAGTCCAATAAAGCATCCGGACAACCTGAAACCTGAGGGTGACTTTGAACGCCCTGAACACGAAAAATTCCGTCCTGCAGAGCGTCCAGTTCAGAAGAAACCGCAAGATAATCTGAAACCCGAAGGAGATTTCGAGCGACCAGTTAAAACACCTGTCAAGCCTGCAGAACGAAGAACTCCGATAAAACATCCAGATAATCTTCGACCTGAAGGTGATTTCGAGAGACCTGAGGAGGTTCGATATGGTCCTGGTGAGAGAGCTCCAATTGTTCGACATCCGGATAATTTATTCCCAGAGGGCGATTTTCCAGATAGAGAGAGACAGTCTTTCAAACCTGCTGAGAGGAGATCTCCCATTAAACATCCTGATAATTTGAAACCTGAAGGCGACTTTGAGCGACCCGAACATGAGGGATACCGTCCAGCAGAGAGACCAGTTCAGAAGAAGCCTAGAGATAATTTGAAACCTGAAGGAGAGTTTGAGAGACCAGAAAAGAAACCAGTGGGACCAGCGGAGCGTCGATCTCCAATTAAACATGCAGATAATCTTAAACCTGAAGGTGACTTCACGAAAAGACCAAAAGAAGAAGCTCCTAAGAAGGGAGAACGTGCTGATATTAAGAAACCGAAGGACAATCTCAAACCTGAAGGAGATTTCGATAGACCTGTTCATACACCCGTTAAGCCTGGTGAGAAGCGAACTCCAATAAGACATCCAGATAATCTCAAACCTGAGGGTGAATTCGAACGACCAGAACATGAACAGTTCCGTCCTGCTGAACGTCCAGTTCAGAAAAGACCGCAAGACAACCTTGCACCTGAAGGTGACATGCAAGTTTGGCGATCTAGAGACGATTACGTTGATTTTGTTCATCGAGAACGTGTTGAAATTACTAAGTATCAGGACAATTTACGAATGGAGGGAGAATTCACAGACACGAGAACCAGAGATGATTACAAGGTTGTTCGCGGAGAGAGGGCTGATATTGTTCGTCATTCAGATAATTTGAAACCTGAAGGTGAATTTGAGAGACCTGTGTGTAAACCAGTGGGACCAGCAGAACGTCGAAGCCCAATAAAACATCCTGATCATCTTAAACCTGAAGGAGAGTTTACGAAGAGACCTAGAGAAGAAGCACCGAAGAAAGGTGACAGAGCTGTTGTGAAAAAGCCTCAGGATAATCTCAAGCCTGAAGGAGAATTTGAACGACCTGTGAAATCTCCAGTAAAACCAGCAGAGAAACGAACACCAATTAAACATCCAGATAATTTGAAACCTGAAGGGGAATTTGAGCGCCCAGAACATGAAAGCTATCGTCCAGCAGAACGGCCCACTCAGAAAAAGCCTAAAGATAATCTTAAGCCTGAAGGTGATTTCGAGAGACCTTCTAAATCTCCAGTAGGTCCAGCAGAGAGAAGAACTCCAATAAAACACCCTGATAATCTCAAAACTGAGGGAGAGTTCGAACGTCCTGAGCATGAAAGCTATCGTCCAGCAGAAAGACCTGTTCAGAAAAAGCCCAAAGATAATCTGAAACCTGAAGGTGATTTCGAACGTCCCACTTGCAAACCAGTTGGTCCTGGAGAACGTAGATCTCCAATTAAACATCCAGACAATTTGAAACCTGAAGGAGACTTTGAACGGCCTGAGCACGAAAGCTATCGACCAGCAGAAAGACCAGTACAGAAGAAGCCGAAAGATAATTTGAAATCGGAAGGTGACTTTGATAGACCTGTTAAATCACCTGTTAGACCTGCTGAGAGACGATCTCCAATAAAACACGAAGATAATCTTCATCCTGAAGGGGACTTTGTTGGACGTCCAAAGGATGATTTTACACCAAAACGTGCAGAACGTCCAGTTCAGAAGAGACCAGAAGACAATTTGAAACTGGAGGGTCCATTTGAGGGCCGTCCGAAAAATGACTACAGAGCAACTCGAGGAGAACGAAGCGAAATAGTTGTTCACAGAGATAATCTGAAGATGGAGGGAGAGATTGATATTCACAGGTCTCGAGATGATTATATGACAACCAGGAAAATAGAACGTGTTGATGTTATCAGGAGAGAAGATAACTTGAGAATGGAAGGAGAGTTCATTGATATCCACCGTAGAGATGATTACAATGTCACTAGAGGTGAACGCACAGAAATAATTCACCATGAAGATAATCTGCGACCTGAGGGTGATTTCGAGAGACCTTCCAAATCTCCAGTAGGTCCAGCAGAGAGAAGGCAACCCATTAGACATCCAGATAATCTTAAACCCGAGGGAGATTTCGTGCGCCCTGAACACGAAGGATATCGTCCAGGTGAAAGACCAGTTCAGAAGAAGCCTAAAGATAATCTGAAACCTGAAGGAGAGTTTGAACGTCCTACTTGTAAACCAGTTGGCCCTGGTGAACGTAGATCACCAATAAAACATCCGGACAATCTCAAACCCGAAGGAGACTTCCTGAGAAGACCAAAAACAGAAGCTCCAAAACGGGGAGAGCGTGCTGAAGTAAAGAAACCAAGAGATAATCTTAGACCAGAGGGTGATTTCGAGCGTCCAAGTCCTGAAAGAGTTGGTCCCGGTGAACGAAGAACTCCAATAAGACACCCTGACAATCTAAAACCTGAGGGAGACTTCGAGACTCCACAGAAATCCGGCTACCAACCAGCAGAACGTCCATCTGCAAAGAAGCCGAGAGATAATCTAAAACCAGAGGGTGATTTTGAGAAACGAACTCCTACGAAAGTTGGTCCAGCTGAGCGAAGAACTCCGATAAGACATGAAGATAATCTTCATCCTGAAGGAGATCATCATTTCCCATCACGTGATGATTACACACCTAAACGGGGTGATCGTGCTCCAGTTCGAAAGCCTCAAGATACTCTCAAACCTGAAGGAGAGATGCACATGAGTCCAACAAGTCGACAAGATTATGTAAAGATGACTAATGGAGATCGTGTGGAAATTAAAAGACACGAAGACAATCTCCACATGGAAGGAGAGATTGATATTCATCGCTCAAGAGATGACTACAAGAAGATAACGAAGGTTGAGAGATTTGATGTTAGAAGACGTGAAGATAATTTGAGAATGGAGGGTGAGTTTGTAGACATTCATCGTAGAGATGATTACAACAGCCAGGTGGTGTCACAAACTGGACCTGGAGAGAGACGTTCACCGATTAAACCGGATGACAATTTAAGACCAGAAGGTGATTTTGACGGTCGACCAAGAGATGACTATGGTCCCCGAAGAACTGAAAGAACAGAGATAATTAAGAGAGAAGATAACTTGAAGATGACAGGTGATTTCCACGGAACGACTTCTCAAAAATCGACTTACAAAGTTGTACGAGGTGAGAGAGCAGAAATCCGTAAACATGAAGACAATCTAAGGATTAGTTCTGGCACAATGGAGACGAGAACAACGAGCAACGATTCATTCAGTCCAACTAAGAGAGACGCTACTCCTGCAGGACCAGTGAACAACCGAAGACACATGGAGTCGACGATATCTCTTGGAGATGATACCAGCGTAATGACAACAACTAATCAGAGAAATTACAACACGTATACGAAGAAATCCGGAAAGGAGTTGGCGTCAAGAGTAACAAAAATCATGGAAGTTGATAACAGAAGAAATGTTGAATCCGATAGTAAAACTGTGGACAATAGCACTGTAACAACCAACCGAATGACATCCTCAACTGGCCAGAGGGTTTCATCATCGAATCAATCAATTCATCAACACACAACGCACTCACAAACCATCGATGCAAGAGACAGAAGGTCAGAATCTCCGAGGAGATCAATCTCATCAATTCCCGAGCATCCTAATGGTTCAGATCGTTCATCAGTCGATCACTCTCGTCAATCTCACCATCAGATAATCCGAGACGACTCAGCTTCACGGTACACAGAGAAACATCACTCCAACCAAGAAATTCAGAAGCAACAGAGAATGGAAAAGACCCAGCAGCATTCAACTTCCCGTCGTGATTACACAAGTTCTCATCACTCGGAGACTCACCAGAGCAGCAGATCTCAGCATTTATCACAGCAGCATACGAAATCAAGCCAGGCCAAGTATAATATCAACGGACAAACGAGTTCTGAATTTAGACAAGCAATATCAGGCTCTCAATCCTCAGACCGAGTAGCAATTGATTCAGGATCTAAATCATCTCATCACCGTAAAAACATAATCTCATCATCATCAACAGATGTTAATAATTCAGTTCTTCATCGTCGCGGCGTTGCATCATCCAATGAAGCGCTCCACACAATTTCATCAACAGCTGCCGATCAAAAAAAGAGTATATCAAATCTTGCTGAATCAGGCCAATACATAAGCAATTCATCACAGAGCTCAGACAGAAAGAGCCTGACTTCACTTCATCGTAGTGCTAAAGATGGTAATCCTTATGCATCGTCGAGTTACGAGCGTCCCCAGAGAATTGTTAGGAAAGATAATTTGACAGTCGGTGGTAAATTTTATTCTCACAGTGAGGCAAAATCAACTTATGGTAATTTTACGGGACAAAGAGTTGAAAGGGTACAGAGAGTTTCTAATGAATCTCAGATAAAACTTGGTGATTCATCACACGTGACTTCCAGCATGTATAAGAGAGAGTTTGTGCCGAGGGTTAAAGGACCGTGTCCTGCTGCACTACTCGAGGCCAAGCAAGCACCTTTTAAACACACTAGGGATACTCCCAAACACAAATTTTATATGCCACTTGTTTCAAATTGATTTAATTACTGTGTTTCTACTCATTGGAGAAAATTATTTGGGACTAAATTATGTAGAATAGAATGGACATGGTTTTACCACATTTGAAAAGACAAGAGTCCTTCAGGACTGTGATATTAAAATTTTCTCATTTTGATTTTTTTATCTTGAGACTGGTCTCAATCGCAAACGTATAAGAATACGTTAATTTTTTTTCTTTTGTTCTGATGCCATTGATTTTTGATACTTTTCATATCGAAGTGTTGGGATAGTGAGGGAAAATAATGTGCAATTAATTCATTGCAAAGTTGATCCTTGATGTTGAGAAGGGTGATAGAATTTTGCTTGATAGAATTTGTATCAAGGGGTTCCGCCAGTTTATCTCATATTTATCGTTGCTTTTATAATTGTTTATTATTATGAAATGTTCTTCATTATAAAATTGAAGAAATTCTGAACTAACAGTTTATTATTATTTTTATGGTTTTATTAAAAATTGCGATATTAATTTTTTTTCAGCTTATTAGTTATTTTTTCATTCTTTGTCGTAATGACATATTTATTTTTCGTTGATTGAATCATTTATATTTTTTTTTGCTTCGATATACTCGAAAAATCGTTGATTTTCATTTGTACGGATGATTATTAAAATTTTTTTTTGAATAAAGATTTTTTTCCTTTTTCATTATAATTTTGTGTTTTTTTTTCCTCTGCTTTTCTTTTATTCCCAATGCCTCTTTTTTCTGTTTCAATTTCCTTTTTATTTTTAGATTGATAATGAAATTTTCATGAGTTCAGAAACATTGTTGAATCGTGTTGAGCACGTGTAAATAAATGAACAGTATTGAACTGCCTGTAGATAATATAGATGAATACAAAAAGTATTATTAGAGTTTGATAAATAGAATTTTCATTTTTTCTTTCAATCATTTTTATATTCAACCCTTTGTTCCATTTAAAATAACACACTTATTGAATTTATTAATCAAATTATTCTTGAGAGTGATAAAAGGTCATGGGACTGTTCACACGAACTGTGAATATTACTGCGTTCACGTTGACCTTTAAAAATATTGGCTGTGCTAAATGCTTATATCATTGAATCCTTCATTCAAGGATGGAACGAGAAATAAAATTTATCAATAAAAAGAATTAATGGCTCGAGTATGTATACTGGTATATACGTATTAGAGAGAGAGATGATGAAAAATGTACAAATATTGTTGATTTTTTAAAAATTCGTTTTATTATCGAGCTTATTAGACGTTCAAAGTACACAGTAAATATGTAATTGAAATAATATCGAATAAAATTTTATTTTCTGTATCTGAGGAATTTGTCTAGAATTTAAAAACCCGATGATTTAATTTATCAACTCGAATTAAGTATTAAACATCTTCCTTTGTGAATATCTTTGAAACTGATGGGTTTAGAGAAAAATGTCAAGATAAATTTTTTGTAGGAAATTTTACGGGCTACAAAAAAGGTCTCTTCATAAATTCTCCCAAGTCTCACAATATTCGAGATATTTTCAAAATAATCCGCGAGTTTCGACCTCATCCTCTTCTCCACTTAACTGCTAAATTATCAATGAGACATTCTCTTGTTTCAATTTTACTCAAGTGAGAGAGAAAGAAAATTATAAAATTAACCATAACTGTCAATTTTGAAAATAATCATAAAATCTCAAAACCAAAAAATGAATCAATCTCCAATTATGTTGACACGATGAGGAGTATCGTGATTTCTCTAGAATCAATCCTACTGTTTTCATTCATTCTTCATCTTAACTGCAGCACTGTCGTTAATGCCAGGTAATTAATAAATTAAGTACAGTAGTAAATAAACTATCTTAATCATTTCATTGAAATTATTGTATGAAATTATCGTTTGAGGTCAAAAGAAGTTGCTGAATTGATTGGCAAACCACCTAATCCATCAGACAGCATAATTTTACGTAAAAAAAGAACAATAAAATACGAAGATTTGCCATTGAGTATTAAAAAACGATTTACTGAAAATTTACAAACAATATCAGATTATGAAGAAGATATGGATGACGATTTAGATAATTCAATGAATTTAGACAGAGAAAATCGTGAAGTTTCAGATTTAGATGAGGATTTTGATGAGCACAGTATGGATAAACGCGAGGCTGGAATTGATGAAGAAGAAGACAGTGACATTGATGAAAAACCTATTAAAAATTTGAGTAATAATAAAAAAATTGAGGAAGTAAACCACATTACATCTATCCAGAATGATAATCGTAAGAAAAGAGACAAAAACATTGAAGCTACATTAAAAAATAGAGCTAATTTAGCAATAGCAAAGGCAGAGCTCGAAAAAGTGGAGAAGAAAGTAGAGAAAGAAATACGTAATTTAAAGAAACGTTCTAAATCAACGAAAAAACATTCTGAAGTACAACCAGACTCGAAGAAACGTCAAATTAATTATCAAAATTTACCTTCTCATCCTCGTCTCTTAAAAATTGAAGTAGATACTTTTGAAATTGGTCAGGAAGCTCCAGATAATTTTGCCAATGTCAATGATAGATTAAAAAAATCGGAAATTGCATCAAATCCATCGGAGAATAATTCTGAACAGAATAATGTCAGAAGACAATCTTCTTTACATGATTCTGAAGAGAAGCAAAAAATTCGTGATAAAGAGATTGAGCAGCAGCTTCAAAGGAGAATAGATAATTTGAAGGAACAAGTGAAGAGAAAAGCTGAAGAGGAGGCGCAAATTAAGGAAATTGAAGCTAATAATGCTAAATACGACGAATTAATGAAATTGGAGGAGGAAAATGTTGAAGAAGAAATCAGTAATAATGATAGAGGGAAGAGATTGGATGAGGAGGTATCTTCGAACGTTGAGAGCATCAATGGAGTTGATGAAGATGATCCAGATGTTTTTGAGGACGCTAAGAGCGTGCATGAGAGCATTAGGAAGAGAGCAGCGCCTGTGTATGATGATAATGATGGAGGTGATGAAGTTGATGCAGAAATAGAGACTAGAAGGAAGAGAAATCCCACAAGTCGGAGGTTTAGGGAGTCTGGAGATCTCGGGATTGCTTCTGAAATGGGAATTTCAAAGTTGAAGGTAAAATAATAAAATGTGAATGACCCAGATGTTGTCTTCATTTCTTACTCAATGATTTTTCGTCTTTTTTATTTTATTTAATTGGAAAAATAGTGAGTTCTATAATCTTCAACGAAATTTACATAAAAATGTCACCAGAATACGAAGACAGCAACTGGGACATTAACTTTAACGATTAATAATTATTCTGAGAGTCGATACGAAATTAAGGACAGGCGAATCGATTTTCTCGCAGGTCCAAGAGTTCAAGTGAGACCAAACACAGATTAAAACATTCGAAATTCAACGGAAATGACTATAAGCCCCAGAGTTTCCTGTTTCCTGGACGTGTGAACCGGAGGAGACGACGGGAGATGAGATCTGATAGAAGGAAGTTGGGTTCTCGTAAAAGAAAAAGAGGCGGAAGAGTTAAACACAAGCACAGAGTTAATATGACTTATTATATCATTTTTCATTGAAATGAAGTTTATAAAATAATATAATGAATTTTATTGTTGAATTATTTAGAGACAAGTTGGAAAATTAATTGAGGAAGGGAAAGAAAGAGAAAGATTTGGAAGGGCTGCTGATGGACCACTTGATGAAGTTCAATCAGATTCTGTCGCAGAGCCTGATGCAGTTGTTAATATTGCAAATTCACAGGATACTGGCTCACAACTTGCTCCAGAATATCAGGAAGCCTTTGGTGGACTTCCCAGTGAGCCTGGTGCTCCTTTAACACGATACAAAAGAATTAAACGAACGTCTTAATTGAAAAAACGGAAAACAAATTGACGCAATATCCAGAAATACTTAAAACTAACTGTTAACGTAATTAAAATAGTTACAACTAATCTATTCAATAGAGGAATTAGGATTCAACTAATGGATGAATAAACAAACTTTTGATATTTAACGACAATTTAATAGAGCCTGATTATTTACAAAATTTTCTAAAAAACATTGGATTTCTCATTTATTCATTTATCTTCATCTTCTAACTCTCCTTAGACTCTAAAAAAATCCGATCAACTACAATAAACCCTTCATTATGCGGGAGAACGATTTTTCATAGAAAAAGAAAAAACGGAGAAAAAAAATAATGATTACAATTGGATGAAAACAAAGCAGACAATGAGTTTTCATTCTGGTGTCCTATTTTTGTTTTCTGTTTTCGTTTCTCTTTAATTTTTTACTCATTTTTTCAGCGTTCTCATTCCATTTCATTTTATCTTCATTTTCAACATTAAATGTGCTGCATATATATACCTCTCTCGCTTCCTCTCTCATGGCACAATAAACGAGCATTCAAATTGCATATACTCAATTTTCTTTTATTATTTTTTGTTTATCCTATCTTTCATTTGGAGAAACATGAAGAATTTATTATTCTCATTTGGATTTCCCGCGATTTCTAATTTGACTCTCTCATATCTTTTCGTTTTTTTAAATATATTTTTCTTCAGTTATTTGTGCGCATTTACAATTGTCGTATTTTTTTATTATTACTCATTTTTAAACGTTTTCCTTCATTTTACCCGCCAGTTCGAGTGTTACAAGTTTAGTCTAATAAATGTATAAACTATTATATTACACAATGCGTGAGAGAAATATTATTTACAACATTATTATTCTTGTTTAAATTACTTATTCTTTAAATTTGTAATTTTTTTGAATATTATTATTTTTCCTTGTATAAGGGGCAGAAGGGGATAATTAAAAAGAGACGGATAATTATTAGAGAGCTATAATCGAGATGGATATACAATTTTTATTTACTTTGTTTTTGTAGCCGAAACTTTATTAAAAATTTATCGATGCAATAAGTCCTTTTCCTTTTCGTGATTAATTTCACTTTATTATTTATTATCAATTTTATGTTATTTTTATTATACTCTTGCTTAATGAGAACGAAAATCTCCTGGCAAATGAAAAAATTGGAGATTATTCTCGCTTATTGATCAATGCGAATTGAATTATTGCATCTAATGACGATAACATCGAATATCAGAATGTAAGAAAAACCTGAAAAATTCACTCGTTTTTTTATTCTTTAGTATTAACTTTTTTATTTGTTTTTAGTTCTGTTTTTGAATTTTTTTTCTTTATATATTCTTTTTTTTCGTTGATATAAGACTACTTGAATTCGCGCATGAACGTTATTCGAATTTTATTTAATTATTGGAATTAATAATTGCAATTATCGATCAAAGGCAATATTAAGAATGACCTTAATGAAAATTTCCATTTATGATTTTTTTCTGATAAAAAAGTGAGAAAAAATTAATTGAGTTTTGGATTTTTTTCATTCTTCAATGTCTCTTAAATTTTTTTCAACATTGTCTTCTCTTCCATTCAGTTTTTAAATCGATGTTTACGTAATGGTGTTCGTAATTAATGATGTAATGACCAGAATATGCCATTATCAATTGTTCTCATTCCACTGTGTCCCAATTTATTAAATGATTATTTCTTTTAATTTTCTATTTTTTTTTCTTCAAATTTCTTTGTATGCACATGTAACGTCAATATTTACAAATAATTACACGAATTTTACGGCTCCCTATTCCTCTCGCGTTTCATATTTTTCTTTCGTCATAAAATAAATCGAAAGAATAACAATTAATTCAAATGTTTGGTTTTACCTGTTCTCCTGAATTTTTTCACTAGGGCAATGTTCAACTGTCAACAATTTTTTAAAAAATACTTTTCTCCTCTCGAAATGTGTCTTTTTTCATTATTAAAATCCAACAAAACATCAACAATTAGTTCTTAAATCCAATGAAAATGAGGAGATAAATCAAATGAATTTCATTAAAAAATCATTCTTTAACGGAAATATAAACATTTACAATAAGTTAACTGTGAAAATAATTGCAGTATAAAATGAAACATTTTAGACTTCATTTGAACAATCAAATTGTAAAAATTTATGTCCTTATTCAATTTAATTCAAAGAATTCACCGACAACAAAAGCATAATAAGACTAGTGTTCTCGACTCATTAGAATCACACATTACAGTTTGTTTCTTTCTCTATTCTCATTTTGTACGTGTCTGTAATTGGTCATTGGTTATTGTAAGACACCATTGTTTCATCTATTTCAAATTTTCAATTATTATTTTTTTACCATAATTTTTTAAGTACTAAACACTTTTCGTTTGGAGAATAAACAAGAATTTAAAGGCAAGTGGATAAAATATTTCTCTCATAACTTCTGTTTCTTATTACTCTTCTCATTCTCCTCACAATGCAGTCCTCCTTTTTGGCACCACTTCCGAACACTGAGAATTCAATTGGAACAACTGAAAACGTTTCGTTTTTTTTCTCTATAAAAAAAATTTAACTTGTTTCATCTCCTCTCTTATGTCTTTCAGTTTAGTCTTTTAGTTGTCAACTGCTGTCAGTTGAATTTATATAAAATGAGATTTAACGAAGAGAGTAATTGATTAAATAAACGTCTTAAGTTGACCAGAGAAGAGGAAAATAAAAATTCAATGAAAATTATTATTCATCCAACCATGAAAAAAAAAAATTCGTTCGCACTCATTCCATTATGATTCACTTCTTTATTTACTTACACTTTTATCAAATTTTTCTTAACAATAGAACACGAATTTCTTTAATGTTTCTTAATTTTCTCTCCTCTACCATTTAAATTTCAAGAAATTTCACGAGTTTTGTAGATAAAAACATTCTTTTCTTTGTAAAATCCACTCTCGACCTTTCTTCGAAAGTACTTTTCTATCGACAATTTTCACTTTTTTTGCATTATATTCTTTATTTATTAACAACTAGTCAATGTATATAAAGTACAGCGTATTACTTTCAAAAAATCAATTGACAGTCGCGGAGGGTACAGACGAGAGCATCTACACATGCCACAAATTTTTATATTGAATATTATGCAATTTCTCTGTTTCATTTATGTTTCCATTCTTTCTATACATTTTTTTTCAGTACGATAAAGTTTCACGTTATCTCGATCGTGTACTATGTTTTTCTAACAAATTTGTACAGGGTAAGATGGGGTAAGATGAACGTAGAAGGTAAAGTAAACCTTCATCAATAATAATGAAGATTTTCGAATTTTCAGTTGATGATAATTCCGCGATTTTTTCTGTGTTCAGCGAATATCTCGGGTTGTAGTCATCGCAGTGCATTGCGATTGATCGCGTATAAGCTTTGAGGTAATATCTCATAAACTTCATCTCTGTTCCATTGTTTCTAAACCCAAATATAGGTGAACAAAAAATGACCCAAAAATTAGCTGTATCTTATTTCATTTTCGTGAAACATCATCATCCCACCAAAATCTATGGGAAATAATCTCAACTTTTATTCGCAATCAACCCCAACTCACTACGACAATCACAACCAGAGATATTCCCGGAAAACCGAAAATTCCCAGAAATCAGGCAAAATAAAAAATCACAAAAAATGACAAATTTTCATACTCATTCCATCGGCAATTACCCCAACAAAATATCTCGTTGAGAAACCCATTCTACCCCATTATCTTCTGGATAACGTATAAATTTCAAAGAACAACACACATGCGGTGGGAAATAATGATGAATCTTGTGAAATTGAAGTGGAATTGAAGATCAGAAATTGTTTCCCGAGTTTCTTTCCACTCAATCACAAAATTCAATCCGGTAAGTACAACTTGATTCAAAAGAATAATTATGCAACAAAAACATGATTACGTATGAAATTCCATCTCTACGGGTCCCAATTATTCGAATGAGTCTGTAAAACTCTGTTAAATCTTCTCGGATATACACAATATCTATAAATTCTTCTCTTTCAACGTCAGGTGCGAAAATTCGTAAGATTTAAATGATATGCAGATAACAATAATTAATTATCACAGCGTGCCGAAGGCCTGTTGCTCTGTAATTCAATGAAATGAGGCATAATCTTTTAAAATGAGTTAAAAGTTAATTTTTCCTAAAAAAACATAGATAGACTAAAAAAACAAACTTCAGTTTAAAATTACAACAGACTTTTCTTTGTGCTAATGAATTCATGTTAGTTCAAAGAAAATTGAAACAATTATTCAAACAAAATGTCTTCCTCAATGTTTTCTCAACGTTAGAATTTCGTTTATTTCTTAAACAAACACTTTATCATTTCATTGAAGTCCAGAATGAATTTGTAATCATGAAAAATTGATAAAACAAAAATAATAGTAAACAATTATTAAATGGAGAGATTTGACGGCAAATGCAAAAGAAAAATCCTTTTGTGTAAAAATTTTGACAGCGAAAAAAGGCAGAAGATAAGAACTGATTGAAAAAAGAAAGGGTATTGACTACAAAACGTGTTCCTTCGGGCGCAAATTCAATGGTCGGATGAATTCATCTTACGTTTCTCTTGGCATCAGTTCTTTTTCCTTACAGCACATCTATATATATATGTATACATATATATATATTTCACTTTTTGTATATCTATACACTCAAATGCCCCAAGGCGAATCACGATACTATATAAACTACCCCCTTTCATCCTCCTTATCAACAATGTATATATCTATATATATAT
>JABSMS010009516.1:0-13911 GCA_018902275.1 Aleiodes sp. PSUC_FEM 10030003
TCATTAAAAATAATAAAATAAAATTATAAACATTGATGAACGTAAAACTCATACATTTTCTCTCTTATGAGACATGAATCAAATATTAATAGCGTTTTTATCCCCAGATAAATCTGTGACTGAGCCAGATATTCGAGATAGAACGTACGTCTGTCCCGGAGCGAAATTTAGAGTTTTTATGGTAGTTTTTATCTGTCCGGGAAAGATAGTTTTTGATTTTCGTGATCACCTTCATAGAGTACGGTACGAACTGGTTGGTATGAATGATATCTCTGTTAGTGTTATCTAATGAATTTAATTCCATAGGAATCGGCAACTAATCTGTAGGACATTTTTGCCGTAGTTTATATTTTTCTCTCATTTGATACTATCTTGTGGTTTTGAATCCTATGATGAAAAACACAAATTATCCTATCCCAGACAGATAGAAACCGCCATAAACACTCTGAATTTTTCTCCGAGACAGACGTACATTCTATCTCGAATATCTGGCTCAATCACAGATTTATCTGGTGATAAAAACGCTATAAATCGATATTTCACATAAGCTTACATGTCAAGACATTTCAGTAATAAAGAGGTAAAACAGGATAAGTCGATTTTTTTCGTCGATCTTCTCTTACAAATTTCTCGGAAATTATTTGAGATACGCCCTTTTGGCCCTAATGCTTTTTTGTAGAGAATTTTAAGCTACAAAAAAGCATGAGGGCAAAAAGGACGTACCTCCACTAGTTTCTGAGGTATTTGAGAAAAGCGATTGGCAGGGAAAATTGACTTATCCTGCTCTACCTCTTCGCTACTTGAATTGGATTTTTCTCTTTCCTAACCGAAACCGAAACGTTGGGATCAACTTAATGAAGTAATTTTTCGTTTTCCATTTGAATCTGCATCGACCGAAGATGGCCATAATCCATGAATAAATGAAGATATAATGGTCATAAAAAGTAATTACCTTAAAATAATTATTTCAATTAATTACCTGAATAGTATCGATATTCCGTGGCAAAAAGTATGCAACGTGTTCCGTTATTTTCCTCGCTGTATTATACAATGCAATACCACCCATTGGCTCTAAAATACTATTGAGATCAAATGTTTCACTCTGTGCATATTCAGGACCACCCCATGGTGGACTCAAGAACACAACATCGGCAATTAATTTATCAGCAAGATGAAAAAAGTCCCCAACGATAAATTCTATTCTGTCCTCAACTCCGTAAACTCTGGCATTATTCCTTGCTAATTCGATTTTGTTTGGGTCTATGTCAATTGCGATGACTGAAAAATGTAAGTAAAAGTTAGAAATCATGTAGTGAGAACAAAAAATACCTGTAGAATGGTGGAGTTTCGGGGGATTTATTAAGAGAACTTTTTTGTAGATCATGAAATTCTTTGTAAAAAGAATCTCTTCGAAATTTTTTTGTTAATCTTTTTTAGTCATTCTCTTTTATAACCACTTCTAAATGTGTTGTTCATGTTTTCGCAAATATCTTCGAAACGGCTTGTTTTAGAGGAAAATGTCAAGAGAGCTTTTTTGTAGAGGATTTCACGTTCTACAAAAAATGTTCCATGAGAAATTTTCGTAAACTCAATAGTTTCCGAGATATTCACAAAATAAGATTAATAACAACAGAATTAATAAATTTACGTTCACATGATTTTGAAAATATTCCCGAAACAGTTAGGTTTAGAGAAAAATATGAAGAGATCTTTTCTGTAGCCCATCAAATTCTCTACAGGAAAGTCTCAAAGAATTCAAGTGAATCCCATAATTTCTGAGTTACACACAAAATAATCCAAACATAACAAGACTTTTAAGGATTTCGGGCGACTTTGAAAAAATGGTGAAACCCAATTTTGGAAAATTGATAAAATCCAATGGATTATTTTTATGATATCATAAAAAAAACAGTAATATTATTAGGGGATTTAGGATGCTATTAATGGAGAAAATTAAGAAATAAAATGGTGGGTTGACGGGTGATGTGGTTTAATGCGAAATTGGGAAAAAATTGATGTTATCTCCGTCAAGAATGGTGAGAAAATTCTTTTTTTTTTCAGTATTTTGGATGAAAATTCTATGATTATTAAGAGGACTTCTTCATTTGTTGAGAAAAAAACCTTTTTTTAATAAAAAAAAAAAGATTCTCCTATTTATTCTGAAATTTTCATCGAAAATCGTCTTTAGAATTACTTCATATGCTCAAAATATTTAAGAATTTTTTCATTACGTTTGACGGAGAAATTACCAATTTTTCATCAATTTCCCATTTAACTACATGTAATATTATTCATGAATTTTCTCCCATAAAAGCTCCCTAAAAGCCCTTCAACTTTACTGATTTTTTAAAATCATTTTATTAACATAATTCATTCGGTTTTATCAATTTTATTTATCCTCGAAGTTATCTCCAAAAAAATCGTACCTCTTTCGCATTTCAACGCAAATTGAATGGCATTTCCCCCAGCTCCGCAAAAAGCATCCACAACGGTATCACACCTGCACCTGTCAGCAATATGCGCCGCAATTTTCTCAGGCGTAACCGAGAACCAGCTCTCTAAAATCAAAAAAATCCAGCAATTCAAAGAAAAACTCAATCAAACCCCTCAAACCAATCAACAATCTAATAAAGTAAATAAATTTACCTCTATCCAGCTTAATCCCCTGGTCAAACTTACTAAACAAACGATACCGTTTTACCCAATACTTCATCAACTTTCTATCATTATCAACTTCAACTGGAAGACTGACGTTCCTCTTATTCTGTTTTCTCCGCCTCTTCTTCAGCGATTTTTTAACACTCTCCTCATAAGATATTTTGATAGTAACAACGTCACTCCGTTCATTAAAATCCTCCTCCATCACTCCGCCGATCTCCTCAATCCTCTTCACCTCAACATCGTCGAAAACATCATCATCGCAATTAACCGAGCGACCAAAATCCGGTGGAGTTTCAAGTGAGCTCGTGCTTGGTTTGCTGAAGACAAGTCTCTTGGCATGAAGCTTGGTGTTAACGGCTTCGTCGCACTCTTCGTCAGAGCTTGACGTGAATTGAGCCTTCGTGTAGCTGCCTTTGTCAGCCCCATCACCATCATCATCGCCCGAATTCATCGGACAATAAGAAAGATACTGCTTAACTTTGTCAATCGTGTTGGTTATCTCAACGCCATTTTCATCGAAGTACGTGTGCTTGTTGCTCTTGCCGCGATTGAGCTTCATCTTTAGCTGTCTATTCGGCAATCTAATGTGTCTCTTGCGATAAACCACCTCGCCCTGGAGCTTCTCCACCCTGTGATTCTCATTGAATGTATAACCCATCAGTGAGAACGCTTTCTTAACCGTCTCCATGCCTTCCTGATTGTCATCAACGTCAGCCTCGTGACTCCTCTTCAGCGTAACTGGTTTATCATCCGGCGGTTTGTCACCGTCACCGTTCGATCTGATTGGACTCAGAGGACTGACATTCGGCGCGACAGTGCCCTGAACATTAGCACCGTCGTCCGCAACTGCACTAGTGCCTAATTCATTTTTACAATCATTATCCTCGGACTTCATCGTCAAATTCTGCATCAAGAAACCAACAGAATCAATGACTTTCCTCTTGGAATTCAATCGTCTCTTCGATCCCGACTTCTTCATCTTGACATCGTCATAGATCATCGATTCTTCAGCAATTCTCAATGAATCAGGTATCAAACTATCGCTCTGCACCATCGTATAACGCACAACAAAACTGTCGTAATGTTTTTTATACTGGATTTGAAAGTTCTCCTTCCACAAGTGCTGCCAGTACTTGTCATTGTCCGAATTCAATTCATTATCATGATCGGAACTACTGCTAGTACAATTACTCTCAATTGAACTAGTCACTGAACTGAACAAACTCAACGAATTTGTTGATGCAGAATCAAATGATGAACTACTTAATGTTAATTTTGTTACATTCGTCATTGAGTCAGATGTTGCATTGGTTTTAGCTAGTGAACCTGTTATTGAATCACATCGTGACAGTGTTATCAGTCTTTCGTCTTCATTGTTTGAGTGTTGATTGTAGCTTTCTTCGGGACTGAATGGGCTCAGTGGATTCCAGCCGTCGATTTCCGGTGATAACTCGAAGTTTCCGATTTTCTTGCGATTATCCTCTGCGTCTTTGTCGTTTATCGGCTTCAGGCTGTCATCGAACGAGAAGCTGAGTTCTTTCTCGCATTTCGTGAAGAGACCCTCGAAGTTTGAGCGACCGATGTCGCAGTTCTTGTGAGCGCAGTTCGGAAAACTGGTGTTTTGTTCCGAAAACTTTTCCACTACACGAATCTTCGAGGGTTTTTCAGTTTCCGCAGTTTCTTCGGTGTTGAGGTAACCAGGGTTTATGTAATCCGCGTATTTCTTTATCCAGGACGACCAGATCAGGCGCTCGCCGTGATCTCCCCAGAATTTTTCCCAGGCAATGTCGATCATGCTCTTCTTGTCGCTCCCGTAAACAACGTGAACGTTCAGGTAAGAATCATAGACTTCGTTGATCATGCAGTCTTCGGGGCTTGGATAATCGGCGCGCTGATGATGATGATCAGTTCCTAGAGTGAAGGATGGACGCTCTGGCGTTTCCGTTGGACTCGTCGCTTCGTTCTTGGGCTTCGCCTCTTCCCTGAATGTCGAATTGTCCAGGGAATCGTTTTCGGGATTCTCGTGATGATTCTCCCGGTACTTCGCAAAACTGTCGAGGGTCGTGAAGCTGCTGGAATTCCTGAGTTTTGTTTCGGGAGTTCTTAAGAGACGCTCGGTGAGGTTCGAAGCAGGGTGGAGGACCTTTGTATCGTGCTCGTGATACTCGGAGAGATCTGCGCCTGAGTCGGACTGGTGCAGACCGAGTTTCTGGCCGAATACTGCGGCAGTTGAGCGCTGAACGGAATCACGGACTGAATCGTGCTCGTCGGTCGAGTAATTGTTGTCTGTGTGGGAGGCACTGCAGTAGCAACTCACTGGCTCTTCCTGGAATTTTTAGGTTGATGATGAATGAAGAGTTTTTCTGGGGGGGATGATGAGGATGATACTTACGTCGTGTTTCTCGGTGTATTGGGGCTCTAGGGGGGTTTGCTTCAGGACGTCGAGCATCTCACCGAGGTAGTCGGTCTCTGTGTTCTCGGGATCACTTGCATCCTCCTGAGTCAGGACTGTGTAGAGCTCTGGATTGCTGGAAATTTAGTTTTGGGAAAGTTTGATTTTAGGGTTTTTGATGGTAACTAAGAAAATAATGGAGTCAGAGGGACTTTTGTGCGGATTTTTTTCCGTGGAGGAAAATGAAAGCTACGGAAAAGGTTATTACGAAAATTTCTATATCTTTTTTGGTTTTTGAGATAATTGGGACTAGGAAATGGAGTTCCCGGATTTTTTTTACTTCATTGAGAATTCAATTTTGATGGAATGAATTCATCGCAACGTTTGCAATAATTATTTAATGTGTGAACATTATGACAAAACATATCCATAACTTAGGGAATTCATTTTAACGTGGAAAGATAATTAAAGAAATTAAATTTACATTATTTTGTGAATATCTCGGAAACGATGAGTTTTACGAGAATTTATCAAGGAACCTTTTTTGCCAAAAAATGTCTCTTGAAATTTTTCGCTAAGTCTACTCGTTTCAAAGATAATTGCGAATGAATCTTTATTGAAAAAAGTCGACTCAACTTCTTCGAGAATTTATTTCAAGGGTCCACGAAGATGTTGAATTCTCGAAATTCCCATGAATTTTATTGAAAAGCCAGGAAAATTTTCTCTATAAAATTAAAGTAAAATTCCATTTGGCCTATAAGTTTCCGAGTAATTCAAGAAATAATTCAGTACTTAAGTCTTAAAGAATAATTCGAAAAATTACGTCGCCTTCATTTTGAAAATATGTCGAGAACCTTTGGATGTAGAAGGATTTACCAAGAAATCTCTTTTGTGGAGGATTTTGTGCCCTACAAGAAAAGTCTCTCGACAAATTCTCCTAAACCCAATGGTTCAAAACATATTCGCAAACAACCCCGCATCAAACTTTTTCAACTTCTCCTTCTTCACTAAATTTAATTAGTCACGATAATTTTCTTCATAATCTTACAGAGCATTTATCTAAAATTCATTGTATCATATCTTTTCCCACCGTAAATAAAGTCGACAATGCATTCAAACAATAAAATTTATAAAAATCCATCAACTTTAATTGCCTAGAAAGAGAATACTTTTTCCCTACTCGTGAAAACCTTGAACATGAATTGCACGTCAATTAGATCGATGAGAATACGTCAAATTAATATATTCAATGAACTCTGACATTTTAATTAATAGGATAAACCACGTAATATACTCCGACGAGTTATGTTTTTATGCAGGAGGCGTGTACTCAGGGTTAGGTCAGGTGTCACACCGTTGATCAATATGCAATCATCAGTGTTAACCCAATGAAATTATCGGGCCATCATTAATCCATTAAAACTACTCATTTAATAAGGTGAATTAACACAACTTGTTGATTATCCAAAGGAATAATTACCGAATGAAGACTCTGCTGCAGAGACAATAAATATGTCTCTCTGGATCCGAATAATCGGCCCTCTTGGCAATGTAAACCTCGGCAAGAGGCTCCCAATAACGATCACACATTATTAATGAATTTTTAAATGAAAAATAAAATATGAAACTAATTGTTCAAATTGCGAAACAATCGAACAATGGTGATTCTAATTTTCGTCAGATTTTCATGATTAATTAAAAAAAAATTTGAGGAAAAACACAGAGCTCTGTCGTCCTGACTGGGGAGCACCGCTCTGAACACTGTTGAGCACTGTGTTGCGTTTGGCTTGGTTCGATTGATCGAATCGGTCGTCTTGACTGGAGGGGGGAGGTGCTCCTCAGCGGCTTTTTGAATTTTGGAGTCGTTGAAGACAGTTGGAAAATTGTTTGGGCTGTTGAGAGATTATTTAGGTTTACTTCATTTGGAAATTTACGGGATTTTTTGATTATTTCATTAAAAGTGCAAGAGACGTGCGATTTTCTTCGTCTTCGTTGGATCAGTTTCATAAAGTCTTGAAAAATGTCGTCGAATGCTCAAATGTCTGAGCTCCAGTGAGTTGGATCAGTATTTTTACTGTATTGATGTTGAGGAATTGTATAAATTCGGAAGTTAAAGGAAATTAACTGTTTTAATGGTTTTATTTTTAGGGAAATATCTCGGAAATCGAGGGAGATAGAGAAATTCTTGTGGGGATCTTTTTTGTAGGTTTTTTCTCCTCTACAAAAAAGGTTTTTATGAAAATCTCTTTACCTCCCATAGATTCCCGGATATTCAATGAAAACTAGAATGAAGCAAAGAATATGAATAATTCAATTTGCGTTTTTGGCAAATATCTCAGAAAATAAAAGAGATAGAGAAATTTTTGTAGGGATTTTTTTGTAGTGGAATTCAAAAGCCACAAAAAAGGTCATTACAAAAATTTCAGTATCTCCTTCAGTCTCCAAGATATTTTGAAAGAACCGTTTTCAAAATGAGATTTTAAAAAAATGTCAGTTTGTTTATATTAGCCACGTTGAACTCTGCTTTGTATTTACTTTCTAGGACCGAGCTAAATGACCTTACGTTATCATTGAACAGACTCAGGATATTTTCAGCATTACGTCAGATTTTTGAACCTGTAATGATTGATTTAGAATCAAAGTTAAGTAAGTAATTATTGAATTAATTCATTACTAAAGAGACGCAGGAAGATTCAGTTTTATTTTTGGAAATATCTTGGAATTGAAGAGAGATAGAGAAATTTTTTATAAGAACCTTTCCTGTGGAGCGGAATGAGTTCTACAAAAAAGTTCTTACAAAAAATTGCGTATCCAACAAATTCTGAGATAGGAGAAGATGGGGTAAAATGGACACCAGAACGGAAATTTTCAGGATAAAATTTGAAAAATTAAATTTTTAAAAAGTAGGGAAAATTTTTTGATGGAAATTATGTTAAAATAGAAAATTGAAGAAATTCATTGAGAAAATTAATTTTTTTTATGAATTGTTCGATGAAAATTGAATTTTTGTTGATTTTTAAAGGATTATTGGTTTTCTTTGGTGAAAAAATGATTTTTTTTCGAAAAATAATCAATTTTTTTTCTCAAGAAAAATCGATATTTTTTTCCCAAAAATCTTATTGTTTGAAAAATTCGATTTTTCCATTTTTTTCTACAAAAGTACTCATTTCTACAATCTTCTTCCCATGAAAATTCGTATTTTCAATTTTTCTCGTGTGAAAATACATAATTTTTGCTAAATTACTGGAGAACTCTCATTTTTTTCAAGTTCTTTTGAAAAATTTTATTCAAAATTTCCATTTTCGAAGCAGAAAGAATTAATCTTAAAAATTATGAAAATTAGGTCTCTTCACCTTTGAAAAAAATTCCATCCTAATGTTGCATAGGTGTCCATTCTACCCCGAGTAATCCATATTACCCTGTGTTCCCCTATTTGAAAAAAATCGAATAAGTAAAATTTCACTTTTCGCCTTAAAGCCGGGATAGAGTATCTAGAAAATAATGCGTAGATAATTTTCTAGATTTTTTTTCATCTACAAAGTGCTGTTTCGTAGTTTACTACTTTCTCCTCACAGAATGCTCAGAAAAATATGAAAAAATTACATAAAAATCACTGATTTATTTTCGAATTGCGCTTGACAATACTTTGGGGAGCTTAATGAATAATTGAACTGATTAGAGTGTAATTAAAAACGAGTAATTTTGTGGACTTGTAGATCACCGTATCGCCGCCATTGTGACGGAAATTCACTTTTTAAAAAGACGAATTACACAACACATGGACAAGGGATCATTAAAAACTCTATCTAGCGCACTTCTTACTATTTTCATCAATTTTTTAACACTACTCTCGTTATAATTGAATAAATATCCGCGACGTAAATAGTAAACTACGATCCGAAGCGTGCAGCCGCATTTGCTGCTGTACGAGATAGAGCGTCGCCCGTTCACCAGATGGCGCTGCGATTGTCTCTAACCTTTGAAAGAAAAATTATTAGAATTACTTCGAACAGAATTCTATTAATACTAGCTATTCATTCTCAATCTTATTTTATGTAGTCATGAAAAGATAAATTTTTCAATGAACAGAAACTTATAATTTTAATTATGTAGCCACTTTAATCAAGTCGGGTGGCAAGCTTCTAAAACTACCACAAGTAGAGCGCAAAAAGACCGAATAAAAATTATCTGCAAACATTCAAGATACTCCATCCGGGCCTTAATTCATAATTTTCCATCTTTAATTTCGAAGAATAACAATTAATTTTTGCCTTCGATTTTTCTATTCAGATGAAGAGTTGGCGGAACGTTGGAAGTACACTGAAGACGAAGTTCAAGTCCTTTCTTACGAAAAACGACTACCGGAAACGCTTACATTAGATGAGGATGGGGAGACTTTGCCAGAAATTCCAATTGTTAGGGCTGAGAATGAAAAATTGAGAGAAGCCATTGGGAAAACATTGGACAGTGTACGTTATTCATCTTTTCAGAACTCTTCAACGTTTTTTTTTTGGACTTGACAAATTGATTTATTAATGAATTTCAGGTGCTGGAAAAAGTTAATCAACAAGATGACGCTTTTCGAATGAATGAATTAAATGATATCCTCCTCGGTTTTGAGAAGAAATTGAAGAACTTTAATGCTCAATTGCCTGTAGACATTCCAATTCTTGAATCAATTGAATGAAAGTTTTTCATTCAAGAGTGATCTCTGATAAAACGTCGGTGATATAATCGAAGAAGATAAATTCTATTGAGAAAGTCTTGAAAATATCTTCGAAAGAAGCGGGCTGAGGAGAAAATATTAAATGAACTTTTTTGGAGAGAATTTCGTGAGTTACAAACAAGGGTTCTTGATAAATTCTTCTAAACCCAATAGTTTCTGAGATATTCGTGAAGGAACAAATCAGTAGTGAAGAGGTAAAACAGGATAAGTCGATTTTTTCTGTTGATGGTTTTTCTGAAATATTTCGGAAATTAATGGAGATACATCCTTTTTGCCCCAATGCTTTTTTGTAGCTCTTGAAATTCTCTACAAAAAAGCATCAGAGTAAAAATGGCGTATCTCCATTGGTTGCCGAAATATTCGTAAGGGAAGATCGGCGAACAAAATCGACTCATCCTGTTTTACCTCTTCACTACTGAAATGATTTCATTTCAAAATTACTCAAAAACTGTGAGATATAAAGGAGGGGAAGATGGGGTGAATGGACACCTTCACCAAAAAAATTTTAGGATAAAATTTGAAAAATTGAATGTTTGGAAAGTGAGGAAAATTTTTTGATAGAAATTATGTTCAAATCGAATATTGAAGAAATTCATCAAAAAAATAATTTTTTTCAATGAATTGTTTTTTCGTTGATTTTCAAAGAATTATTGTTCTACTTTTTTTTGTTGGGAAAAAATCGCCTTTTTTCGGAAAAAACATTATCTTAATTTTTCTCTCTCAATAAAAATCGAAATTTTCTTCCAAAAAATCTGTTTTTTTTTTAAATTTAATTTTTCAACTTTTTTTTTACAGAAATACTCATTTCTACAAAAAATTTTCTCATGAAAATTCAATTTTTCTGGCGTGAAAATAAATCATATCCGTTAAATTACTGAGAAACTCGCATTTTTTTGAAGTTCTTTTGAAAAAATTCAGTTATTTAAAATTTACAATTTTCGGAGGAAAAAATAAATCTTCTTGAAAGTTATGAAAATTGGATATGTTCACCATTGAAACAATATTCCATCATAATGTTTCGTAGGTGTCCATTTCACCTCATCGTCCCTTAATTTCTGTCATAATATTTTGTAGAGAGAAAAATCAAAGCTACAAAAAATGTTATTACAAATTTCCTCAAAATTCTTCCGATATTTTTTGAGATATCCCAAGAATAATTCAGAGGCGAAGAGATAACACAATTTGAGTCGATTTTTATTGAAATCTATTCTTAAAAATATCTCGAAAACTAAGAGACACCGAATTTTTTATAGAAAAATATTTTTTGTAGATCCCTTTTGCTCTGTAAGAAATGTTTTACTAAAATTTCGCTATCTCCCTACAATTCCGAGATATTAGTCAAACTAAACGTCAAACTTTCAATTTCATTACCAAATTTATTTTTTATACTTCTCTTTTGATCTTTGTTATCAAATTCCTTCAGTTCTCCGCAAAAATTTTAACATTTTGAAAATCCATCGAATTCATCGTAAAAATACTCAAGTTGAATGAAAATTTCGTTTCATCTGGCTGTTCGAAGTGAAAAGATTTTTTAAAATTAATATTAATATAAAAATTCAATGAATATTTAAGGAAATGTAATTAAAAAATGAATCTATTCTGTATTTAAAAGTGATTTTAAACAAATAAATCTGAAAATCGTAAGAATATTTTATTTTTATGGAATTACTTCTTCTTTTCAATTATTTTCATCGTTACTTGGAACGACAAAGAGTCAACCAATGACAACTCTTCATTAAAAAGTAGGGGAAGTAAACGATTCTCGTTGTCTCCGAATTTTGAGTCTCTGATCAGTTACAAATTGAATTTCAATAGTTAAGCATATTTCTGAAAATTTTCCAGCAATTTTATTTAATTTTTCTATTATTCCTCGACAATTCTACTCCATTATTTAAAAATAAAAGTCAATAATTCATTTTAAAAACTTGAATGCTCCATCGATTCATTTATTTATGTAAAAAAAGGACGTGACTACGATCTTCACGGGTGAGTAACATTAAATGATTAAACCATATAAATGAAACAAAAAAAATCATTTAACTATGAAAATTTAACATACTATGTTCTAATTTTCAAGGAAATATTCGTTCCAGAACAGGAATAAGTAACGAATTCCAGTGTTTACGTTTGTTGTTGACCTTCAAATATTTTTCATCGAAGTAAACACTCGATGGATTACGTGGAAGTAGCTATTTTAAATTTGGGCCGTGAGCTGCTAGCAATTTTGCTACGAAGTTCAATACCAAAGTCTGCACCGAAGAAAAAAAAAGATCGTCGTCGAGAGAAGGAAAATTCTGAAGCAGACGATTCATGTATGATTGATCATTTTTTCTCGAATTTTCCTCTTTTCTTTTATATAAGGGACTCTGGGAAACGATGGACATAGGGGGTAAACTGGTCAGTTATAGGAAATGCGGAAAATTACACTTGTTCTTTAAATACTTTAGTGTTAAAATTTAATTTTCCATTTCCAGCCATAAGAAAATATTCTAAATATCTCTAAAAAATGTGAATGGTTTAATTTGTAAGGAAAATTCATAAAAAATCTCGAAAATAACATTTTTTGGGCATTGAGATATTTTTTCATAAATAATTCATAAACAGTTAATTTTTTACCATCAGAACTATTTTTAAAAAAATCGAAATAAATATTTTCATATTCTGAATTTTGGAAGAAAGGAATATATCGAAGTGAAATAACAAAGGCACGTAAGTGCCAAGAATCCCTGATTTCGTGTGAAAAAGACGTATCTCCATTAATTTTTTTGTGAAAAAAACGTGTGCCCACTTGCGGTGTTTTGTTACAAGTAAATTTGGAAATGTTATGGAGGAGGGTGGAATAGAATGGATTACAGGGGTAAAATGGGCCTCCATGAGTGATACTGAAAAATTATGAAAAAAACTGATTTTTTTAGTATCATTTTGGAAATTTCTTTTGTGTATCAAGAAATTTCATGAAATGAAAGCCGACATCATTTCCCATCGATTTAACTGGTCAAAATTGGAGTTTCGGGGATTTTTAATATAGTTATGGGGTAAAAACTGATTCATACAAAAGTTCTTATAACTTTATTAAAAATCATCAAAAATTGATTCTGGTCTAGTCAAACCTATGGAAAGTGATGCCAGCTTTCATTTGAGCACACCCCAACTTGCTACGATGCATAGAATTGAGGCTATTCGCGGAATAACGGAATTTGAAGGAAATTCAAGGTTTCAGATTTTCGAGCGGAATTTTCTTATTTTTTAATCAAAAAATCCGTTTAATTTGTTTGGTCTTCATAGAAAATGTTGTTGGTTTTTCAATAGACATATTTCAAAAATCCTTCTGTTAAGCGCTTCTTTTTAATGCCCATTTTTCCCCATCTTTCCCTCTATTAAAGTGAGCAGTGAAGTTGACAAATAAAACCATTGGTTTTCCCTTCAGTCTCTGTTTTTTTTAAATATCTAAGATTATAGACAGGTAGAGAAATTCGGCTTGGGACATTTCTTGTAGGGAAAAATTAAATCTACAAAGAAAGTCTCGACAAAAATTTAATCATCTCCCTCAGATTTTGGGGTATTCTTCAGGAAAATGATGACAAATCTGTACAGAATCGTTTCCCAATTTATTATTGAATTCTGGCTTCAGCTTTTTTAAAATATTTTTGGAGATTTATGAGATGGCGGAGTTTTTGCTGGCATCTTCTTTGTAGAGAAATGGAAGAGCTAAAAAAACATCACGTGTGAAAATTTTTCACAAAAGATTGGAACCATTCTTATAAGAAATTCCGGATGAATTTCCACGGGATTTCTATAATAATTTCGCCTATAAGCCAAGTATCAATAAAACAGTTTTCAGTAAAACATTGAATCGTTTTGAGTTTTTCACTACCGATTCATATTTAAATATTTATAGAACGGTAAATGCTTCTTTGATTTTTTCTCTATCAAATTTCTGTCTAGAAGGTAATTTACGAATGTCAAGTCCGACTTGGAATTGGCTTTATGATTTCTTTCATCATATTTCTTTGTCCTATAGATATTATTCATAAAGTCAAGTTTTCTAAAAAAATATGTACATAATTCTTATTCATGTTCTCTGAACCCTTTGTGTAACTAGAACTCATCAATAAACTCTCATTCAAAGAAA
>JABSMS010009536.1:0-13906 GCA_018902275.1 Aleiodes sp. PSUC_FEM 10030003
TTTTAAATTTTTAAAATTTGTGCCATAATATTGAATAATAAAACGACATATGAAAACGTCACCCTAGAATAAAAAGGGCGCAAGCGCCATTTTTTAAAAATCTACAAAAATTGAATCTACAATCATTTTCTCATAAAAATGATAACTTACGCCTTTTCATCATTCAACAAGGAAAAATGGCACTTACGCCCTCTTAGTTCTACATCGACTAAAATATACCCTGCATTGAACCATGAAAATTACTGCTTCTGTATTAAAATAAAAGTATAAACAATTTCCTCCCGTAAAGTCACACCAGAATTTTCTAAAACTTTAAACTACTTCAAATGACAATAATTACGTTGAAACTGTAACAAAAACGATTCCTAATATAATTATGTAGAATTGTGCTTGTGAAGACTATTTGCATGTAATAAAACCGAAGATTCTTCTCTAATTATAATGTTTACGCAGTAATTATAATATACTCAATTATTACTCATTTTTAGATCTCAAGATGATAAAATAATAATGCATTGATTATCACGTAAAATCGAAGTCACACGTTACACTTTCGGCGCAAGATAAAAAAACCCGTTGGGCGTTTATGGCTCTCAATTTTTCGCGATGAATACTTCCGGCCTATCCTGCATCCAAGTGAATAGATCATATTAAAGGAAGGCGATGCTTTCACAGAATATCGTATAACTGGCGAACTGGGTTATTAGTTGTATACAGAAACGTTTATATGAAAAAAAAGAAGTTTATATGGGAAATAAGAAAGAAATAAATAAAAAAAAACCACAAGGATAATTATCTGCTGTATGAGACGAGTTATTCAGTGGACCAGTGACTATCTAGTTTTGTGGTATATTAACAAGATAACCCCCCCCCCCCCACCAACCCTCTTCGTCGCATAGGACAACTATAGTTAACGTAGATAAATGGACAAATTTTCTGTGCCAAAGAAAGTATCATTCTTCAAATGACGCGCAACTATTTGCTTTTGTGTTTTATGGTAAAAGTTATATCGGATGAAAAATCTTCATCATTACTTGATGAAGCGCTGTTAAAAATTCACGTTGTAATATTTTGAGATATTGATTTGAAAATTTTATTCTCGAATGAGGAGACACAATTCGGGAACTTTCATTTAGATTGTTTTGCGGAGAGTATTAGAATAAGTGGGTTTGGAGAAATTTTTTTGTGGTTGATTTTATAATTTAGGACAGAAATGGGGTAATGGGGTAAATCTTTAGTACCGAGAATATTAAAATAATTTCGATAGTTGTTATCGGATCGGTTCGTGAATGCGAATATTTTCACGATTTTTTGCCAATTGCTGCACAATTAGAGAAAAATGAATTTTTGTCAAGAATTTTTTTACGAAAAATTCTTCGGAATTGAATTTGCTTCGACTCGGATTCAATATTTTTTCACTCAATAGTGAATTAAAATTTTAAATTTAATTAATAAAATCCGAATTATGGAAATGAATGATTTTGTTCTCATGTTTTTTATTTACATAATTGGACCAATAAATAATTTAGTTAAATTAACAAAGTATTTTATTACTGTAGAAATAATGAGCGATGAAATATCAAGTAAATATGTCGAGAAATAGTGTTTATCAAAATATGAAAAATTTCATGGAAAACTTTGATTAAACCGTGGATTTTTCCAGATTGTTGTGTCATATTTTTTACAACCTTGGAATTATTCAATCTAAGAGGATTCCCTCAGCTTTATTCCGTTCAAACTTGCAAATCCTGATTTCATACTTCTTTTTCTAGACTGATTGGATTTGTAATCACTGCAAAGAAATCCATTATCCTATGCAAATGTTGGAGTCTCAAGACCAAATGCAAATTCTTTTATGAAAAATGTTATTTACTTTCAAAGAAATTTGAGTTAAATATGCGTGATGAAAACTTTGATCGAGTAATTGAGGAGATTGCCATTCACCATTTCCATAATTGGCTCCGATTATTCCGCGAGTAACTCAGAAGCTATTGAGTTTAAAAACATTTGTCAAAGCATTTTTTTTTAATTCACAAAATTTTGCGCAAAAAAATCTCTCGAAGAAATCTGTTAAGAAATGTTTAATTTTTAATCTGTATTTCTTCCCTATCTGTTTCTATCAATTTATTAAATTAAATTGCGGATAATATCGCCGCCCCAGAGTCAAAGGGGCGTGAGCGCTATTTTTTAAAAATCTAAAAAAATTAAACCTACATTTATTTTTTCAGAAGAATAATAAGTTATGCTCTTTTCTTATTCAGCAAAAAAATGGCACTTACGACCTTTGGATTCGATATAAGGTGACGATATATTAGAATTTTCCCAAAACAACGATTTGCAAAAAAAATTGAAAAAAATTCAAATACCAGAAAAAAAAATTCTAAACTATTTGAAATAGAAAATCTAATGCGGCATGTCTTTATTTTTTCACGATGTCGTATCAACTTGAAATAACACATGTTTGTTACTGAATCCCACAAATCGTTTTCCAATCCGCAAGTAAGAAAAGAGTGATACTCTTCTCGTGATGATTCGGTATATCCGATAACCCATCGTTAAAGTCTTCACCGTGAATCTCGTTTCCACATTGGAATCCGAGCATTGGTATCTGCACACAGTGGTATACCAATCACAGATGGCTGAAGCAGCAAATAGAGAAAGAAGCAGAAGAAGAAGGTTGAAAAAAAAGATGTAAAAAATCAGAGAAAAAATAAAAAAAAATAAGAAAAATCAGAGAAAAGAAATAAGAGCAGGATGGAAAATACGAAGATGCTCGAAGGGATTGGAGGTTTGTGAAACTGAAGGCATATATTGGTGGGATAGGAGGCCACTCTTTTAACTGCCTCGAGCGTGTCTCAGAGGCACACGAGCGGCCTCTTTATTCGCAAACACACGCGAGTTTATCTCCATCTCTCGTCCACTCGTCTTGTTCTCCGATTTGTCTCTCTTTCTTTGTCTCTTGCTGCCCAATGTGGAAAAATGGGAACATACTACTGGCAGACAGCTGATATAGATTCCTGATTTCGATTGAAAGTATCGATTGATCTATCGAGACCACTTTATGTGAATTTAAATATATCTGGGATAATCATTGTGACCTTTTGCAAGAAGCAGGGGTGTTTACCTTTTTTCTTCTTCTTCTTCGGATTTTTTTAGAGTTTAATTCCCAGCTTGAAACGTTTCCACGTGTCAACACAGTTGAGATTGCATATACGGAACTTAAGTAATTGAATCCAGGGAGAAAGATCACTCTGTGTTGTGGGTTAAAGTTTATGTGCGCACTTTAGTTTGTTTATTTGATACGTTAAGTTCACTGGAGAGAAGATGAATGATAATTTATGCAGTTTTTGATGGGAATTGGAGCAATCTCGTGACAGTATTTTTACTGTATCCATTATTCACTTTGGAGAGTGATCTTTGATTATTCTTTGTTTGAAGAAATCGAAATTTTATGAGGAAAAAATTTGTTTGTGGCTTTCAGTCGTGAATTAAATTTAATGTTAATTCATTCTTGATGCAAGCTAATTCGTCAGCTCGAGAGATATTTTTTGTAGAGAGATAAAAAATTAAGAGAGATATAAATTAAAATTATATTTGTAGAGAGAGAATAAATTAAGAATTCGTAAATTCCCAAAAATTTTAGTGTATTAAAACTATGAGTTATCTATGAGAAATTATCACTCTTAATCGAATATAATTTCTCGAAGCACGTTTTAAACATTCCGAGGCCTTCGAAGATGTCAAGTTCATCGAGATTTTTGTAAAGCTTACTTGGCGAGGGGCATTACCGGATCTCTACACTGAGAAAAAAATGCTAGCATTTAGTAATTCGATTTTTTTGCGACAAAATCGATTGAAACAACTAACTTTGATATCCTTTCACAAGCGACGTATTTCCGCTAGGAAATTTGCATTGTTGCAAAAGAATATTTGTCGAGGGCAATAAAATTTTATTGCTTTAATTACTTTTCGTCACAAAGAAACTCGTTTATTAAATCCTAGTATTTTCCTCCGTGTATATATTAAAAGGATTTTTTTTCTTTATTTTCATCGTAGAATCAAGAAAAGGATGAAAGGAAATTTCCCTGTGTAATTTATTAACGTAGAAGAAAATTCTTTGCTGGAAATTGTCTTTTTCAATAAATTTCTTCAATCTCGATTATTCATGAGTTAAAAAATTAATACAAAGTTGCTGCATGAAGCTCTTTTTTCCCGAAGGAATTTTTCATTATTCTTCTTGAATATCCTTTTTAATTCTAGGGTATTTAATAATAATTCATTGAGTACTGATTTTTTTAGTTGAGAAAAATCAGGCTTTAAAGAAGACATTACAAAGAATTCTCTATCGTTTCCTACTTCCCGAGAAATTCAGAGGAAACGAATTAAAGAATGATTACAATCGAACAAAAAATTGCGTTTGTTACTCATTTATCTTGACAATTTTCAAACCTTCAGAAATAGATAAAAAATGGTGAGAAAATCATCTAGTAAATCCAATTGTTCCGCTTATTACCTCGCGATATTACCATCAAAATATTTTCATCTTTTTCACTTGTTTCCTCAGTTCATTTATCTTTCTTCTCGCTTTACGAATACTCAACACGAATAATCCTTCTCGAGGTATTATTTCTTTCTCTTCCGCCCGCTTCCTCACTTCCTTGTATTCCACGGTTATATTTTTGTCTCACTTGCGCTACGGTTCGACCATTTTACTTCACCGCACTTTGGTTTTATTATTAAAACCACTGACTTGTGGAAATTCCGAGATTCCGCAGCTCAATGGGTAAACTTCTTATGATGAACCGAGGTTTTTCAAAAAATCCTCTTATACTTCTTCCATTCCAATCCTTTTTTCCTCATTCTCCTTCCTTCCTTATTCGCATCTCATCAGTTTAGGATTTTCAACGACTCGAGGCATCTATTGATTTTACGTCAGTGAAATTTGCAATTTTTTTGTATTATTTTCCTATTTATAATTGGGTTATGCGGATAATCGATTTGCATGGTTCGAGGAAATTCCAATTATTGAAGATTAAAAATTTTCATCACCCGAAACGTGCAATTGGTAAAAAAAATTTCAACGAAAAATTGGTGAATAAAATTGCAATTTTTTACGTTTAGAATTAAAAAAAAAAATCAATGAATTCTTTAATGCTTTGAGAGTTTCAGAAATATATATTCAGTAAGAGTCCAAAATGATTGACGTTCCTCAATTTTTGACAAAAATTACAAATTTAAATTTTGCAAGCCAAAACATTTAAAAATCAATTAATTCCAGACGTTTTCTTAATTCTCAATTTTACGATTAAAATTAAAATGTACTCAAAAATTCTTCGTAAAAACACCCAATTAATTTCACCTTCCCTGCAATAAACAAACAAACAAAGAATAAAAATTCAACCTCAATACCTAAAAATTCTTTTCTCATCAATTCAGTCCATAAACATCCGATAATTTCACAAAAAAAAAATCGTTAAAAAACCAATTTGCTTAACGAGAAAATTTCTCCCAATTATTTTTTTCAATGAGCACGTGGAACCGAACTTTACGACTTACATCACCGGCGAAAAAAAAAGGAAAATTTTTCAATTCAGAAAAAATTGTGGAGAGGATTGCAGAGAAATGAAAAGATGCAAAGTAAGCATCCACGTTTGTCATAAATTGATGGTTCAATTTATAACTCACAATCAGTGAATATACTTTCTATATTCAAACGCGAGATAATCAATCGTGTCGCCTTCACATCTTGGGGGCAAATCGTTTTCCCTCTGCGACCCGTGATTTTCCCTCGTGGGTGAATCTCTAAAATTTTTCATTTTTTCGAATTTTTATTTTAGACTGAAAAAAAAATTTCTCCGCTTTTTATTCAACAGTTTTACCACTTCCGATGGAAAGCAAATCAGAGGGATTGGCGGAGATGCTAACTAGGGATACACGGGAGGTTTCTGGTTGGTTGGTAAGTGGGACTAGCGGGGACTCATAGTCAGGACCCCACCTACGTGGGACCGCAGTCGTACTCCAACTCTCCCGGGATAGACGAGTAGTAACGTTTCGCGTTTGAAGAGCGGTTGACGATTTTAACGTTCAAAACTGAGAGAATCGAGTGCGACAATTAATTAATTTTTTTTTTCAATTTTCTTCGTTGATAAAAGTGTGTAGTTTCACGGAATTTCGATCGAAAATTTGAATTTTTGGGAACGAATTTTTTTGCAAAATAAAACGAGTGTTTCAGTTATCAAGGACTTTTGACTGATTTTTTCATTTTCAAGGTAAAAAGATTGAGAAATTTTTAAATTTTGGGAAAATGCGAATATTGAAAAATATTGGGCTGAGAGCAATTTATCTATTTTTCTTGACAATTTTCCTTTGCATTCAAGAAATTCTCAAAATAAATTTTACAAAATCTTTTGAATCATCAATTATCTATACGATTTCATTAATCGTTTCCCGCTGCCTTTTAATTATAAAGTGCTCCCTTCACTTCGGAAAATCGGTGATTAACCCATCTCGCAAGGGAATTAAGTTACAACCTATTATCCCCCCTCTTTCCTTAATGAATATTCACTGTAAACCGAGCGAGTTTCATGTTCGAAGAGCGGCAAATAGAGATGGACGAGGAAGCCCTTGGAAAAATAGCATTTGAATCAGTGAAACAACATTCATTGCTTTGGTTTCACGCAAGTGAGTTCATTGGCACATAACGATAATGTACATACGCCTTGCCGCGAACCTTGACCGTGACCAGAGAGACGCGATATTCACCTTCGAGAGTCTCGCGCGCTCGTTTCACCTCGAGCGTAACGAAAGTGCATGAGCGTTGAATCTCAACCTTCTGTTGTCCTCTGTTTTACTTTGTTCAGGTCGTGATATGAAAATTAGAGAATTGGTATGACGTGTTAATAAAAGATTTTAGGATTGATTAGATGAATAATAAACTTTAAATGTCAGAAAAAAAAGAGAAAAGTGTGAAATTTCGAAAAGTTTTTTTTTTGAAAAATTGAAAAGTGTGAAAAAATTCAATTATCATCATTTGAAACATTTTTCGAAACAATTGTTGACCGTTTCTTTCGGGAGAATAATTTTAAAAGATCGAAATTTATTTGTAAATTTTTTTGCGACGAATTAGAGAGAAGAAGTACTTACAATTTTTTAATTCAATTCTTTTCACTCTTTTTCCACTTTGAATGCTGATTTCTATTTTTTCCGGAGAGTATGTAGCGCGTAAAAGAAAAAACACAAACGATTCAATACTTTCCCTCTTTTTTTTTTAAATTCACGTTTCCTTTCAGTCGACAGTCCATTACCGTTCTGGGATATTGGTTGAATTCGATTTTACTTTCGTTTTTTTTCTCAATTTTTATTCGAACGGAAGATAAGAAATAATTTATGGAAAATAAAGCAGGACGATTATTTCATCTGAATGATCCACGGGGTAAAGAAAATTGTGATAATTATTCCCAACAATAATTGAGTAGCATTGTGTTTTTTCTGATTCCATTTTTTTTTTGATATTTGAAGAGTAAATTCCGAGGTTTAAAAAATCATCTCTTCGATAATTTCAAAGAAGAAAAATTGTTTTATTATTTGATGTTAATAATTAGCGGAATGGATATTTGAACGCAAAGAAAATTTTTGGTGACGTATTAATCATAAAATTTACGTTCGGAGAAAATAAATTTGATTTCAAGTGAAGATTTAAAATGTGATTTTAATCAATTACATTTTTTCATGAATTATTTAATTGAAAGAAAAAACATTAAATTATTCATTCATTTAATGAGAAAAATGATAATATCTTTGCGATTGTTAATTCACTTCTGCAATTGTTCAATCAGTTTCATAATTGCAATTTAAAGTAAAGCTTTTAATCAAAACCAATTTTAATTAAATCATTTACTTTGAATTCTAATTAACTAAGGAGTGTTTCCATTTATATCATAATAAATTTCATGTTTGGAATAGAAATGATTCAAAAATATGATTTTTTAAATATCTTAAACACTATTGCGCCAAACTACATTTGTAGTATAGTTCTTCAGGGGCTATTCAGCAAAAAAATGGCACTTACGCCCTCTCGATTTTACGCTAATGATATTATTTGATTTTTCATTCGCATCTCAAAATTCAGATTGCCTCTTGACATTTCAATGCTTACCGAATCTTAAAAATCATAAAATCCTTTAAATTTTATGACAAATAAATTTTCAGATATAATTCTGCCTTAATTAGAATTAAAATTGCGATTTTTATATTGAATTTGCTTATTGATATTGAATATTCAATTTTTTTAAACAGTGTATGCATAACTCCTTAATACACCCCATGATTAAAAATTTTGGAAACAAACTTATTATTTAAACGATTTGACGCGTGTCGAAAGTCAAAAGCGTGCCGAGCAATTCGTACGCGCGCGTTCATCGTCTCGGGTCAAAAAATCGCGTTACCGTTAAAGGCTAGCGCGGGAGCGCCCGCGCACAAGTGCCCACGTTTTAAAATTTTCCTCCTACTTTGTCGTGTACTCGATCGCTCGAGCAATGTTATATATCGCCCTACCATTCCAACCTATACCACTTTTCCCTCCTATATCAATTTTAAATGAAGTACATACTCTCATTTCAACGCGGAAATAATCGGTAACTTTGTTACGTGCTAGAAAAGTATACTTTCAGACCTTGGGAAAAAAGATGGATTGAGCCACATCCGCAATTCAATCAAAACTCAATGAGTTTATGTCAATTTAATTTATGAAATTATTAAACTTCACAATATCTGATAGTGCGATTAAATTTCCGATGCAAAATAATTTTCATTGTGAGGAAAGTTGGGGCAAAAGAGATTAGATTCTATACCATATCCCATTTTTTTGGTGTCGAATTAGTCCTCGCGACTTTTGATTGGGCAGAGCCAGTTTTCGCGCGCTTTTTTCAAACTTGCTATAAGCCTTTGCTTTCAACAAGAGAAGATATTATAATTGTATTAAATAAAGATTTTATTATTATCATATCATTTCTACTAAATTATTAAATTTCCGTTGCCAATAAAATTTTTTATTACCAACAAATGTTCACTACTAATAATTTTTTTCGCGCCAAAACAACGCGTGATGCCCCGATTTTTATATGAAATCTAAATCGAACACGTGTGAGGAAAAATAAATAAATATAAACAGAGTACATTGAACCTCATTTTGTTTTTCTACTGGTAATTCATGAAAATCCCTTGTACACGCGTATGATAATATTATGTGAACCCAGTATGAAATCGAAGATAATTCTGTGAACTAGAGTAAATGCGCTTTCTTCAAAACGGAAGATGTAGCATAGCGATGCAGTTTATGTGGCTATACGTTACATGAATTCAAAGGTAAAAGGATGTGAAACTCGGCCAATGATATGCTCACCAGGTGCTCGCTGAGAGGCATGGCGTTTTTTTTTCTCTTTTTTTTAAAAGTCTTTTTGGATCGTTAAAATATTCAATGAATTTATTACAGAGTAATTGCGTTGGAGAGGTTATGTTATATATTTTTTTAATGTTTGGTTGAGAAGGTATTTTTATTTTTTGTCAATATTTTGAGGTTATATCTTGAAGCGAGAAAAGTGCAGTCATGAGGGAGAATGAGTCCAGGAATAATATTTGGATTATTTCGAAAAGATGTCGAAAAAAAATAAGATTCAGAATTCTTCCAGAGACGTTTTTACAGTCCATAAATCTTTAGCGAAACTTTATTTCCATCAGTTCTTCTGAAATAGCGTCCTCTCTACTTGATAGTACCATAATTTTTCCATCATAACCGGACTTTTAATAATTTTTTGACAATTTCCATAAAAAATTTTTATTGTTCTTCTTCATTTTCATTTTTTTCTAATCTTATTTTTTCCAATATTAGAGTAAGCTTTACCAAATTTTCACAATTCACGAGAATTTCTACTCTTTCCTCTTAACTCACGTTATTAACACTACGAGTTTTTATCTCTCTAACCTTCCTTTTACCCGACTAGTACGTAAATTTTCATTATTTTCCTGCAACTTTTTCTTTCTCGAAGCAAACAGTTATGGTTACAAAAAAAATATATCATCGTGTTCTCCATCCATGTAAATTGAATCTCGAACGAGGGATAAAATTGTTATTGAAGTCTTGTAAACAAGTCAATCTCCGAATCAATAACTTCTCACTTCATTGAGCATCAGATTGATTGGTTTTATTCATGCCATTGGAATGCATAGACAGATGTCTAGTGCATATCTATCACGTTTGATAGTTGATATTACGGTCATATGCATACCTCAGTCGAAGCGGAATCTGAACTCATAAGCAATATTGCAGTAAAAGGAATTACGGGAACTCGAAGCATATGAAATAACAGCTCGACATTGATTCGAAGGTTTCTCTTTGCGGACCTATTGAATAAGTGGCGCATTCGCAGTGTAACGGATAAAAACATTGATTCCTACGAAGAAACTACGTATCAACCCTCAAGCGGGTAGCGAAAAGCTTTCACGAATTTTATCTAGATTATTTTAGAAATATCTCCGAAATGACTGAGTTTAGAGGAAAATTCACGAGGCTTTTTTCGTAGTAGATCTCTCTATGCTTATACACAGCACTTACGCGACTTTGACTCTAAAGAGACGATATGATTGACTTATTTAAATTTAAATCCATTAATAATTAATGAATAACTAAATAATGAATTCAATCGAAATTTTTCGAGAAAAATAAAATATTGATATGTGTTTGCAATAACTTTAATCGAAATTCTTCTCTATTTCTTCTTTCAGAAAGAGTTTCGAAAGGTGAAAAGTGACGAGGATTAATAAAATAATCTGAGTGTTATATAAACATTTTAATTCAGTCGAAAAAATGAGATTTCCAATAACAGTATTCATAATTTACTGCACGAGTTGGTGTCTCGCATTACCATCAACTCAAACATCAACGCGTAATTCGTCAAAGACTAAACAAACAACGCCAATTAATGCCATTAGCTCGACACCATTATTATCATCAACTACAGTGTCATCAACATCTGTTGAAAGATCAAGAACATCGGAATTGCAACTGAGTACTGGATCAAGTGCATTGACAACTAAAAAAATCCAAACAACTGAAGCAACATCGCCGAGTCCAGCTAAAGAGACGCGTGAATCGCCAGCAAAAATTCGACCGCACATTAAATTGAATATCAATTATACCAGTGTCACAGATGTGAGTAGAACTAATCATTCTTCAATATATTAATTACTGAAATATTTAACTGAGTGTTTTTTTCAATTTGATTTCTTTCGAAATCAGAAAGAAAAAAACCGCTATTATTAAGCTATTATTCATGATGATCATAATTATTCAAAAATTATTTTTCTCACAATAAAAATTGAAAGCAGTATTATCTTCAAAATTCAAATGATCGAAGGGAAATCATTGAAAAAGACTATTAAATTGAATGAAACTCATTATTCCCATAACTTCATAATCAGGGATTTTAAGAGCCCTTGAAGCCCAAGAATTATGTAATACCACGCAAAATCCCTAATGTTCATGGAAAGAAGCGCCACTCTCATATTAACTTAGTGTTCTCCATAAAATTAATCTCTTCATGATAATAATCGACTAGAAAAAATTTCCTGATGAGTTTTAAAAACTTCCGAGACTCAACGGAAGCACTTAAAGTCACTCCTTCATCTCATGAGATATCCGGTTATATTCAACTCCTTCTCTATTATAATTCTCATTGAATTTAATTCGCTAGTTAACTATCAAGTTCATTAAATATCAATTTTTATTTACCTCCATCATCCTTCATTTCTCAATGGACAGAGCAAGTTTTACCTTTCATCTAATGATGACAAAGTGTTTCACTTCTTCTGTATCTCAGAATTCATTTCGAACTAGAAAAGCAAGCATTATTCATTCTACGCGGACAATGTTTATATACAATATATTATATACACATGGATATATAAATGTGTTGGAACTTCACGTTGCGGTGGGATAGTATCGAACGTGAGAGTGCATGTGGCTCTCGACCCCGTCGTGCAGATTCCAATGCACGGTGGTTCATACCATCATGATGCACAAGAGGTAGGCCATCTTGAATCAATCTTTGATATGCATTTGTGGTGAAAGTTCTCCTTCAACCCTTAACAATTCTCCGTTTTTTTCTTCATTTATTTTTTTTTTCTTCAGATTCTTTGATTGTTTTTTTTGTTTTCATTTTTTCGGTGCGATTTTATTTTTTCGTCAACTGCATTATTCATGAGAGTGTACGCACATATATTACATTCAGGCACCGAGAAAAAAAAATTCTTGTTGCAAGAAAATTGAATTCGCTGTAGAAAATTTCGATATATATAGAGATAGAAATTGCGAAGGAAAATTTCGTTACCAATACATTTTCTTAGTACAAGAATTTTTTTTTTCCCTGTGCGTAAGTCGGGATTGTGAATATCGTCTCCGTAGAATCAAAAGGGCGTAAGTGCCATTTTTTTTTGCTGAATATTAAAAGGTTGTAAATGAGTATTCTTATGAAAAAATGCGTATACATTCAATTTTTGTAGATTTTTAAAAAATGGCACGTCCTTTTGACTCTAGGGCGACGACATAATATGGGAGGAATCCTCAATAGAAATAATTTAAGCTCAAATCAAAATTTGTTTCAATCTCTACTCAAGCCATTTTTTTGGCTTATTTCAAAGCCTTTTTGGAGGCTTGAACAAAGCCTTCTTTGAGGCTTATCTGATTTCTTGATTCAAGACAGCTTTTGTCTGATTTATATTACTTCATTTTCGTCAATAAACTGTAATAAAGTTATCAATTGCATTTGTTAGAGATTGTTAATTATTTCCCGAATGACTCAATCACCAAAATCCACATAAAAGATTTCCTGATAAATCCTCTTAAACCCGATAATTCCCGAAATGATTTATTTTTAATCCCATCAAACAATTCGTGAAATGAACCTTTTGATTCAATGAATTTTCATCCACGGAATGATCCTTTGCAATTAACGAATCTGTGCCTGCACTCGTGAATCATAACTCGACAAGAGTGGAAAGAAAAACAACCGTTCACTAGGAACGCCCGAGAGCCCAAACCAACCGTAATAACCTCTTCAACGAAAATTACATCGCATGAATTTTTCCCCTTCACCGTGCATTAAAGTCTCCAGAAAAATTCACTCAGCTTCAAAACTGCTGTGATATAGTAATTTAAAACGGAAAAAATATATCAAAAGGTCCATTGAAGATATTCAATGACACGTTAATTCTTTCTGACAATGGAAAGAATTAGTAGAAAGTTAGGTTCATAACCATTGGTGCTACAAACAAAAGAAATTAATACAGACGATAAAAGAAATGAAGCGACGGAATGTAGTGCAGTCACAGTTGGATCCGGAACATGAAATTACGCAATGTACCACTTGTAGTAATAATCGTTCAGGAACGTTTTTGAGAGAAGAGAAAAATGGAAGAAAAATAATAATTTTCGAAAATAATAATGGTAAAATATATCATTTTTTTTCATTATATCGAAAAGACCAGAAAATTTACGTTGAAAAATGCTATAATGTAATTGATTTCAATCCAATAGTTTTCGAAATAGAAAAACCCAAATCGGAGATTTGTTTTTGAGATCTTAAAACCTCCTGGACCAAAAAAAATCACATTATAATAATTTTCAGCCCAAATTTTTCGTTCTTACCAATGAAATCGGGGCAATTGTAAAACATCCATAAACTTCATCAACTCTCATAAACGTAATTCGTATAATTTCTTTATTTCAAGATAATAATGAGTCGCGTCATCGTCTCAATAGAAACGGGGACGGAATTGCTAGAATAAGAAATGGGGGTTCCATCCAAGCTGGAAAATGAAAATGAATGGAGGAAAATAATATATGAATGCATAT